>PVIU01003934.1:35098-135682 GCA_004026605.1 Ondatra zibethicus | reverse complement strand
CCCCTTCCCCCACCCCACCCCTACCTCCACCCCTATCCCCACCCCCATGCTCCCAACTTTTGCCCAAAGATCTTGTTTGCTTCCAATTTCCAGGAGGATCTATATATGTTTTTCTTTGGGTTCACCTTGCTATTTGGCTTCTCTAGGCTTGTGAGCTATAGGCTTAATGTCCTTTGTTTATGGCTAGAGTCCACTAATGAGTGAGCACATACCATAGTCATATTTTTGGGTTTGGGTTATCTCACTAAGGATAGTGTTTTCTATTTCCATCTATTTGCATGCAAAATTCAAGATGTCATTGCTTTTTACCGCTGAGTAGTATTCTAATGTGTATATATTCCACACTTTCTTTATCTATTCTTTCATTGAGGGGCACCTAGGTTGTATCCAGGTTCTGGCTATTACAAATAATGCTGCTATGAACATAGTTGGACAAATGCTTTTAGACAAAGCCTTTTCATTTTTTTAAATAGTCATTGATTTAAGGATAAAATTAATTTCGAGAATGATGCTGTGGTGGTTTGAAAGAAAATGATCCTCAAAGGGAGTGGTGTTATCAATGGTGTGGCTTTGTTGGAATAGGTGTGGCATTGTTGGAGGGAGTATGTCATTGTGAGGGTGGACTTAGAGCTCTCTTTTGCTCAAGTTTCACTCCCTGTGACTCTCAGTTCACTTCCTGTTGCCTGCAAGATGTAGAACTCTCAGGTACTGCTCCAGCACCATGTCTGCCTGTATGCTAGCATGTCCTACCATGATGATAATGAACTGAACCTCTGAAACTGTAAACTACCTCAGTTAAATGTGTTTCTTTTGTAAGATTTGTCACAGTCATGATGTCTCTTCACAGCAATAAAAACGCAAACCAAGACAGAAGTTGGTAAAAGGGACTAGGGTATTACTGTGAAAATCCTGACTATGCTTTGTTTTGAGTAATATAGACTTTGGTACTTTGGCTTAGGAAAGTAGTGGGATGCTTTAAGCACTGCTAGTAGGAGCATGGAAGACAGAGGTGCTAAGAATTATTGAACTGTGGGGGGCTGGATCAAGAGGTTTCAGAGATAAAGAATCTTAGTATAGTGCCTAGAGATGGTTCTTGTGATATTTTGGTGAAGAAAGTAGTTGCTTTTTCGCCCTTCTCTGTAAAGTTTGCCTGAGGCTAAAGGAAGAATTTTGGATTAATTCTGTTGGTAGAGTAAATCTCAAGACAGCACAGTATTGACTTTGTCATGTGGTTATTAGTGGTAACTCTAATGAAGATTTATAATGAAAAAGAGCAGACTGAGCAGGTTAAATTACAAAATGTAAGATTTAAGGAGAAGAGGAGTACCAAAAAGTGGAATGGAACTAAGTCCTGTCTTCAAGAACATTAGCAGATTTAAAAAGGGGATAAAGGAATTGGTAGCTTCAGGGCAAGCTCTGACCCAGTTAAGTTTCCAACTTGTGAAAAAGAATTAAAGAAAATCTTAAAGTTGGGTATACACCTTTAATTACAGCACTTGAAAGGTATTCAGATCTCTGAGTTTCAGTCCAGCAAATTCCAGAACAGCTAAATTTAGACAGTGAAGAACAGAAGGCTGGTGAAGATGTCATTTAATGAGGGGCCCATGTCTCAGTTCCTGCAAGCAGCAGAACCCGACAGTTTTGGCCATGTGGTTCTAGTTTTAGAGTCAACAATATAAGAAAGGCATTATGGAACCTTTCTTCATGACTAAGGAAAGCCACTGAGGCCAGGCTGTGTCGGAGGTGTCCCTGAATGGAGGCCTAGAGAGGCCTTGTGTGAAGGTGAAGCCTCAATTGCCTTGAACCCCGAGATATTGGAGATGCCAGAGTCACGAGATGTCTGACAAGGAAAGGGAGTGGTGACAGCCTGTTAAGAAAAAGAAGGATGTTGCAGTCAACAAAGATAAGAAAAGAGTTGGAGATCTGAAGAGAGCTTTGACATCAGACATGGATGTTCAGGGTTTAGAATTTGCCCAGCTGATTTTTGGTCTTGCTTTAGTCTACTATTTCCTCACTATGCTTTCTTCCCTGCATTTTGGTATGGTAATTTTTATCTTATGTTGGCAGTATGTGATCTGCTTTTTGATTTTGATTTTACAGGGGATTATAGTCAAGATATTGCATGAATCTCAGAAGAGACTTTGAACTTTAGACTTTTAAATAAGTTTGAGACTGTTATAGACTATGAGGACTTTTGAAGTTGGACTGAATGCATTTTTGCATTATAATATGGCTGCAAGATTTTGTGGCTAAGGTGTGGAATATGGTGGTTTGAAAGAAAGGAGTGGTGCTATTAGGAGGTATGACCTTGTTGAAGTGGGTGTGGCCTTGTTGAGGAAGTGTGTCCCTGTGGTTGTGGGCTTTGAGGTTTCTTTTGCTCAAGCTTTACACGCTGCCTCAGTCTACTTTCTGTTGCCTGCAAGATGTAGAATTCTCAGCTGCATCTCCAGCACCATGTCTGTCTGTGTATTGTCATGTCCCACCATGATGATAATGGACTAAACCTCTGAAACTTTAAACCAGCCCCAATTAAATGTTTTCCCTTTATAAGAGTTGCCATGGTCATGGTGTCTCTTCACAACAATAGAAACCCTAAAACAGATGCCTACTTAAAATATTCCTACTAAATTGCATAGTTATTGTAAACTTTGTTCTACTGGACAAATGTTTAAAACTGTTTATAAAATTTGGTGTATCAGATGAGCAAATAACACATAGTATTGTAAGAGACTTTTAACTGTGATAATTGAAGTTTAAAAATAGTGACAGCATCTTCTTCAAAGGATAAAATCAGATAATTTCACCAGCTAAAAGATAAAAGGACATCCCACAAGAGACTCTATTTTGATGTAAATATCAGGACTGTTTCCAGGTCCTGGAAGGCAGCAAACTTTTTCGCATCAGTCGAGAACACCTTCACATAAACTTCAGTTCTTACTTTCTTCCTGCCTCCTCTTCTACAAGACTCCCTGATGCTTCACAAGATTGATGTAAGATATCCCATATAGGGATAAGTATAGTGATATTTTGTTTATGATCTAATAAATAAAACTTGCCTGAAGATCAGAGTGCAAATCTAGCCACACTAGTCAACATATAGGCCAGGTAGTGGTGGCACATACCTTTAATACCAGCAGCCTCACTAGTAAGCCATAGAGACTGGGTGGTGGTAGTACTTGCTTGTAACCCCAGCAATAGAGAGGAATATAAGGCAGGATGAGACAGGAACTTGCTCTCTTTTCAGTCTGAAGATTCTAAAGAGCTAAGAGTTCTCTAGTAGTTGGCTGCTTTGTTTCTCTGACCTTTCTGCTTGAACCCCAATATCTGTCTCTGAGATTTTATTATTCATTATACATCTGGCACCTACCTTTTGGGGTACAAATTCATGAAAAAGTCATTTGCCTATGGCTTTACAGCCACTGACATAAGTCAGAGCTACATGCAGCTGGAATCACTGTACTACCAGCTAGGTTTTCTTTTCTGCTCTCCTGGTGGGCTTTCCCCAAGTCCCCGTGGTAGGCTGCTACCAAACTAGGTAGCTGCCTTGAAATCTGGTTAGGCTTTTATTGTTCTACACAGCAACAATAAGTCTCACAACTTTATTATTATTGGTGTCAGATTTGATGAGAAAATTTGGAATTCTTTAAGGAAGGAATTAATTTAAAAGGAGAGATTTTTCCCATATTAAAAAAATAGAAGATGCAATTACAATAGAGAAAGTTAGGTGTCTGTAAGATTATGTAATGCATGATTTAAAAATGGAACAACTAAATTAAGGGATAATCAATTTAACTGGGATTGACATACTGTTAATTATCACTTTGATAATCCTTGTGGTTTTGATAATACTTGGTTTGTTTCTTAAAAAGTTGTTTGGATTGGGAGCCAAGATTCAGGTCTTAGAAAAACTTAATAAAACAGAACATAGAAATATTTACATTCAGACAAAGGAATTTAATGAAGAACCAATTTCACCATTGCATTATAAGATTAAAGAAGAACAGCCTAAGGTTCTCAAACAACCAACCTTAATATACCCAGTAAGCTTACAGGAACAACTGCCAAATCATAGATATATCTAAAGCTGTGTAAGAGTTAAATGACTTCCTGTGAAAATGTTGGATTTAAGGAGATTCAAGGAAGCGATAGTCTCCTATCACATGCATTCATTCACCTTTTGTGAATCAAATGTTAAACTTGCAGTCAGTTTGTAATAGAATTGTCCCTAAAGACTGGATAGACTTGGTTAAGGCTGTTTTAGAGCCTGGTTTGCTATGGGACAATGGTCTTCTACCCTGTAAAGGTTTGTTGCTTGTATTGCTTTAATAAAATGCTGATTGGCCAGTAGCCAGGCAGGAAGTACAGGTAGGGCAACCAGGCAGGAAGTATAGGTGGGGCAAACAGAACAGGAGAATTCTGGGAAGAGGAAAGGCTGAGTCTGCAGTTGTCAACCAGATGCAGAGAAAGAAAGATGAGAATGCCTTGCTAGTGAAAGGTACCAAGTCATGAGGCTGAAACAGACAAGAATTATGGGTTAATGTAGGATGTAAGAGTTACTAAGAAGCCTGAGCTAATAGGCAAACCAGTTTATGATTAATGTAGACCTCTGTATGTTTCTTTGGGACTGAATGGCTGTGGGACAGTGCAGGAGAGAAAACTCTGTCAATACTGGTTCATATTTACAATGTAGTACCTGGTTCACAGAAGAGGCTAGGACTATTGAACAATGGAATAAAGCTAGAGGTATGGAAATCTTCCAAGATCAACTTCTTGGAGAAGGAGATTATGCTACTGCAGAAAGATAATCTTTACATGATGACCACATTCTTGCTTTGAATGCGTGGGACAGAATTGGAGAAGTAGGAAAAAAAATGAGTATTTACCAAAGTTATATAGGGCCCAAAGGAAGCCTTCATGGATTTCTATAAAAATTGACTTTAGCAGTAAATAGATCCAACCTCACAGACTACTCTAGCCAGGACTTGAGACAAGCCCTGAACTTTCCCATTACATAGAGACTGGACAACAAATGATTAAACTACCTCTCCCAGGACTTGACAATTAACCCAACATTTTCTTTTGTGAATCCCCTAAAGATATCATCCCCCCCAGACAGCAGGAAGTAAATTTAAGATTATGACACTCACATTCCTAAGAGGTGGAGTGGGTGGTTTGGTCATTCAATGGGTTATGAATATTTGTCATTGTTTAGGGAGTTAGTTATTATTTGCTATTGGTTATGGTCAGGAGGAAAATTGAACAAAGGAGATTAGATTCAGACTTCTTGTTTTGAAAAGAAAAAAAGGGAATAAGATATGATAGGATAAAAGGGTAGATTATTAAATCTACTCTAAAAAGAAAAGAGGGAGAATATAGATATGATAAGATAAAAGGTAGATTATTGAATCTACTTTTTTGATGTTTTAGTCATGCTTATTTTTTAACTATAGGCTCTTTCACAGGTTGTTACACACATTTTATATTCACTAAAGAGCTATTGAATGGTTCGCTTTGGTTTCTTCTTATGTTGATATTGTAATGCAGGGTGCAGTGAAAACACCAAACTGAAGTATTCTGTGGGTAGAAGGAAAGATTTATTGGGGATCAAATTGCAAATGCTATCTCTGGGGCAAGGGAGGGTACAGTGAGAAGAGCAAAATGTTGGAAAAGAAAGTTTATTTTATTTGACAGTCAACAGGGCTGTTTGGATTGACTGGGCACCATGCCCTGGCCCAAAATGGCTCACCTTTCAGGCAGATTAAAGGAGGTTCCTGGTGATTCAAGGGAGGTTCCCAGTAAGCAGAAACCCACTTTTAGACTTTTGTTTACCCAATAACAATCCTGTTTATCCAGTCAAAATCCAACTGTTTAGGGCATTGTCATCAGTACTGCTATTTTGGAGACCACTTTGGACCTAACATTCCAGTCCTTTGTTGGTGATAAGGGATGAATGCTAGTCCTCTGGATATTTCCTGTTGGAAGAGGAAAGCCTGGAGTGCTCATGGTTAGGCTCCAGTTTAAAGGTGAAGGTATTCCATCAAAAGCATCTGGTTTACTGATCATAGCTGGGTTATTTCACTAATTTTCTCCTGGAGCAACCTTCTGGGCTGTCAGCAAGTTGAGGGTCAACCAGTTTTGCAGGACCAGCCAAGGCTAGGGAGATGAAGGCAGGGCTGAAGCTGTTTCCTATGTGATGTCTATCAGCTGAGTGGAGATAGTTCCTTCAGCCACCATCAAGTTGTCAGTGTCCACAGGTCACATGGCTGTGGGTTTTCAGTCTTGTTTCTTCATTTAGTTCAGAGGTTCAGTCCATTATCATGGCAGGTAGCATGGCATTACACAGGCAGATGTGGTGCTGCCTACATCTTAATCAGAAGGCTACAGGATAGATATGTCTACTCCTGGCAGCACCAATCTACTTCAGAGAAGACAATAGCCATCAAAGAAACTCCCCATGGAGTTTACTTTCTTTGGGGAAAAAGTAAGCCATTGGGCAAGAAAATGCCCTGCCTTGACTGAGGACAGTATGCTATCCTAATTGGACAAGCAGAACACAAAAGAGAATGAATGCCAAACCTTATCAAGACAAGGTAGGACAGTCCTTCAAAATCCTGCTTCATAGAAAAATCTGTCAAATATGCTAGGCCTTTAGGCTGAAGAATATGGATGCTCCAATGTTACAGAAGAACCATGGGTTCAGGCAGTCAACTGTTTCTGTAATTTCTCACATTTTTTGGAAGTTGCTTGCTTGTACTTCCTGCTTACTCAGTTAATATTATTTCCTTCTGGGGTCTTTGAGGTATTGAAGACTAGATAGTTATAGTTTTCCTTATTTATGAGACTCAGAAAAGAAATTCACTAAAGGAGTTTAAAGTGTATAAGGTTGAGAGCTATCAAAAGATAGTTTTGGGTGGTAATGCAAGTTATCATAGAAAGTAAATTGGGTATAAGACTTTGCACTCATCAAGAAAGGATAGATAATGGAATATTTGCTCTGAATTTGACAAATGAAAATGGACTTGACATAGTTGTACTTATTGCCTGTATATGTTATATATAGCTATTGTACTTATTGTATATATTTTATCTTATATTAGTTATAACCTTCTTTTTATATTATATGAAAGATGAAATATAGTGATATTTTGTTTATGATCTAATAAATAAAGCTTGCCTGAAGATCAGAGTGCAAAGTTAGCCATATGGGTCATGGATACAGGCCAGGCAGTGGTGGCACACATCTTTAATCCCAGCAGCAATACTAGTTAGCCATAGAGGTTGGGCAGTGATGGTACATGCCTTTAAGCCCACCACTAGAGAGGACTATAAAGTGGGATGAGACAGGCACTCACTCTCTTTTCAGTCTGAAGGTTTTGTAGAGGTAAGAGCTCTCTAGTGGTTGGTTACATTGCTTCTCTGATCTTTTGGTTTGAACTTCAATATCTGTCTCTGAGTTTTTATTATTCATGCCACAGATAAGTATTTAACAGTCATTTGCTTTTAGTACTTTGATCACTAATATATCTCTGCACAGACTGCTTCCCACTGCAATAAAAAAACTTTTTTGACTTCTTCTGGGAGCAACACTAGTCTATGAGTGTAAGCATAAATATTTAATATTTAATAAATATACAAAGAATCAATAAGACAAAGAGTTGGTTCTTTGAGAAAATCAACAAAATAGACAACTTTTATCCAAACTAAACAAAGGCAGAGAGAGAATATTCAAATTAACAAAATCAGAAATGAAAAGGAGGAAATAACAACAGACACGGAGAAAATCCAGAGAATCATTAGATCATATTTCAAAAACCTGTAGTCCACAAAATTGGAAAACTTAAAGGAAATGGACAACTTTCTGGATAAATATCAATTACCAAAATTAATTAAGACCAGATAAGCAAATTAAACAGAACTGTAACTGCTGAAGAAATAGAAACAGTCATCAAAAGTCTCCCAACCAAAAAAGACCCAGGACCAGATGGTTTCAGCTCAGAATTTATTCTACAAGATTTTCAAAGAAGGATTAATACCAATACTCCTCAAATTGTTCCACACAATAGAAACAGAAGGAACATTGTCAAATTCTTTTTATGAGGCTACATTTACCCTGATACCCAAACCACAGAAAGACATTACTGAGAAAGAGAATTACAGACCAATCTCACTCATGAACATTGATGCAAAAATACTAAATAAAATACTGGCAAATAGAATCCAAGAACACATCAGAACTATCATCCACCATGATCAATTCAGCTTCATCACAGAGATGCAGGGATGGTTCAACATACGAAAATCTATCAACATAATCCACCATATAAACAAACTGGAAAATAAAAAAACACATGGTCATCTCATTAGGTGTTCAAAATGCTTTTGACAAAATACAACATCTCTTCACGATAAAGGTCTTGGAGAGAGCAGGGATACAAGGAACACACCTAAGCATAATAAAGGCAATATACAGCAAGCCAACAGCCAACATCAAACTAAATGGAGAGAAACTCCCAGCGATCCCACTGAAATCAGGAACAAGACAAGGTTGTCCACTATCTCCATATATATTCAATATAGTTCTTGAAGTTCTAGCTAGAGCAATAAGACACCAAAGGGTGATAAAGAGGATATAAATTGGAAAAGAAGAAGTCAAACTCTCACTATTTGCTGATGATATGATAGTTTACGTAAGCAACCCCAAAAATTCAACCAAGAAACTTCTACAACTCATAAATACTTTCAGTAATGTAGCAGGATACAAGATTAACTCAAAAAAAATCAATAGCCCTCCTTTACACAGATGATAAATGGGCTGAGATAGAAATCAGAGAAACATCACCCTTCACAAATAGCCACTAATAGCATAAAATATTGGAGTAACTCTAACCAAACAAGTGGAAGACTTGTATGACAAGAACTTTAAGTCTTTGAAGAAAAAAATTGAAGAAGACACCAGAAAGTGGAAAGATCTCCCATGCTCTTGGGTAGGTAGAATTAACATAGTAAAAATGGCAATCTTACCAAAAGCAATCTACAGATTCAATGCAATGCTCATCAAAATACCAGCAAAATTCTTCACAGACCCCAAAAGAATGGTACACAACTTTATATGGAAAAGCAAAATCCCAGGATAGTCAAAACAATCCTGTACAATAAAAAGAACTTCTGGAGTCATCACAATTCCTGACTTCAAACTCTACTACAGAGCTACAGTACTGAAAACAGCTCGGTATTGACATAAAAACAGACAGGAGGACCAGTGGAACAGAATCGAAGACCCAGATATTAATCCACCTACCTATGAACACCTGATTTTTGACAAAGAAGCAAAAAATGTCAAATGGAAAAAAGAAAGCATATTTAACAAATGGTGCTGGCATAACTGCATATGAACGTGTAGAAGAAAGAAAATAGACCCATATCTATCACCATGCACAAAACTAAAGTCCAAATGGATCAAAGACCTCAACATAAAGCCAACCCCACTGAACCTCATAGAGGAGAAAGTGGGAAGTATACTTTAATGCATTGGCACAGGAGACTACTTCCTAAATGCAACCCTAGTAACACAGACACTGAGAGAAACAATTAATAAATGGGACCTCCTGAAACTGAAAAGCTTCTGTAAAGCAAAGGACACAGTCAATGGCCTACAGAATGGGAAAATATCTTCACCAAACCCACATCAGACAGAGGACTGATCCCCCAAATATACAAAGAGCTCAAGAAATTGGTCATCAAAAGAACAAATAATCCAATAATAAATGGAGTACAGACCTAAACAGAGAACTCTCAACAGAGGAATCTAAAATGGCTGAAAGACACTTAAGGAAATAAATGCTCAACATCCTTAGCCATCAGGGAAATGCAAATCAAAACAACTCTGAGATTCCATCTTGTACCTGTAAGGATGGCCAAGATCAAAAACACTGATAACAACTTATGCTGGAGAGGTTGTAGGGAAAAGGGAACACGTCTGCATTGCTGGTGGGAATGCAAGCTGGTACAGCCCCTTTGGATATCAGTATGGTGATTTCTCAGAAAATTAGCAAACAACCTGCCTAAAGACACAGTAATACCACTTTTGGGTATATATCCAAAGGATGCTTAATTGTGCCACAAGGAAATGTGCTCAACTATGTTCATAGCAGCATTGTTTGTCTTAGCCAGAACCTGGAAACAACGTAAATGCCCCTTGGCCGAAGAATGGATAAGGAAAATGTGGTACATTTACACAATAGAGTACTACACAGCAGAAAAAAAAATGACATTTTGAAATTTTCAGGCAAATGTATGGAGCTAGAAAACATCATATTGAGTGAGGTATCCCAGACCCAGAAAGACAATTATCACAGTTACTCACTCATAGGTGGTTTTTAAACATAAAGCAAAGAAAACCAGCCTACAATTCACAGTCCCAGAGAACCTACACAACAATGAGGACCCTAAGAGAGATATACATGGATCTAATCTACATGGGAAGTAGAAAACGACAAGATCTCCTGAGTAAATTGGGAGCATAGGGACCATGGCAGAGGGTTGAAGGGGAGGGGTGAGACAGGGTGGGGAGCAGAGAAAAATGTAGAGCTCAATAAAATCAACAAAAAAGGAAAAAGAAAAAGAAAAAAAAAGCTAATTCAGAAAGTTTGATTTTAGAAAAACTAAACAAAATTGACAAAACATGTCTAAATTAATAAATAGACTCAACTCAATAAAATTTGAGGTGAAAAGGAAGTAGTCTGATTCCAATGAAATAAGAGGATATATTAGCCTATTTATTAGACTATATTCTGAAACTCATATTCCCAGACACTGCAAAGTCTAGGAGGAAAAGGGACTGATAAATTACTGCACACATATGATCTATAGCAAGTACATTAAAAAGATTAAAAACAAACAGGTCCTTAGTGATCAATGAGATTGAACAGTCTCCCAACAAAGAAAGAGTAGTACCCATCAAAGACTATACAATTCTACCAAACCTTCAAGAAGAATTAAGAGCAATGCTCCTCAAAATAGAAGGGGAAGAAATAGCCCTAAGAACATTGTAGAAACCTGTCATTATTCTAATACCCAAACCAGATGAGAGTACAGCTCAAAAGAAAATTGCAGATCAAATTCTCTGACAAACAGAGACACAGAACCTCCTCATAAAGTTCCTGCAAACTGAATTCACGAATACATTTCAGAAATGTTCACATGTAAACATGTGGCCAAGGATCCAAGGTTGGTTCACATACACAAATCAATAACTGTAATTCAGCATGCAAATATAAGAGCAGAAAATACACAGTCATCTCAATTGGTATGTAAAAATCCTGCAACGATGTTCAATAATGCTTTGTGATAAAAAGAAAATGCTGAAGGAAATGGGAATGAAAGAAACATAACATAATTCGGAATGTAGCAGACCAACTCAGAGCCAACATTAGACTAAGAGGGAAGGAACTAAGGCCACTCCTTGAAAGCCTGGAAGACAAGGGTGCCTACCCCTTCCACTGTTGTTCAGTTTAGCACTTGAAGCCTCAGTTAGAAAAATGTGATGTGATGTGTGTGTGTGTGTATGTGTGTGTGTGTGTGTGTGTGTGTGTGTGAGAGAGAGAGAGAGAGAGAGAGAGAGAGAGAAAGGGGGAGTAAGAAGTCAAATTACCCATATCTGCAAATTACTTGAGCCTATCGTTAAAAGACCCTCACGACTCTGAGAAAACTCTCAGATCTGTTAAATACATGCAGCAAAGTTAGCAGGTACAAAAATCTAGTTCGAAAGTTCAGTAGTTTATCATATGTCAATATTGAACATTTCAAGAAAGAAATCAAAGAAAAATTCTCATGCACAAGAGGTTAAAGTAAAAGATCTGAGAATAAGCCCAAACATGGCAGTAAAATGAAAGATGTTTACAGTGAAAACTTCATGAAATAGAAAAAATAAATAGGAAAAACCACTCATCAATAGATCTCCCAGCTCTTGATTGGGGAAAAATTGATATTGTGATATTGTCATATAGTTATATGACTGAAAACGATCTAAAGAGTACGTGCAATCTCTTTCAGAATCCCAACGGCATTCCTCACAGAACTATAAGAAATAATCCTCAAACTAACATAGAGCATGAAAGATCTTGAATAGCCCCAATAATCGTTAGCAGAAAGCGTGACGCTGGATTAACAACATACCTCAGTCATAATAGTAAAAACAGCACTGTACTGACACACATACAAAAACAGCCCAAATATATAGACCAAATCAAACGACCCAGGAAAACACCTCACGTTGCTATAGCCACTGTGTATTGTCACATTGCTGTGATAAACTATACTTGAGAAAAGCTCCGTAAGGAAGAGTTGGTTGGCTTGGAGTTTGAAGGAGTAGACTACCAAGGCAGGGGAGCCATGGCAGCAGGCACGGGAAACAGATGATGCTTACCCTGCCTTCTCAGGGTTTTCTCAGGGATGAAAGAAGCAGCTAATACAGGATATTGGTCCCAAGAGATGGTTCGTTGCTCTGGCAAACCTGACTGTGTGGGTTCTTAGCCTCGGGAACTGGTTTGTGGAATGAATAGGGAAGAGTTTGGAGCCAAGGCCCAGAGAACCCTAGAGTGCGGAGCATAGATCTCTTAAGAGAACATTCCGGTGCGCCAGTTTTGAAGGCCAGACTGCCGAGAGAAATGTGGACAGTGAAAGCCAGGAGCAGAAAGTTCCAGAAAGGAACAGGGAACTTAGTTTCAAGCCATTCTTAAGCATTTCAGTGAAGAATCTGGTTGTATTTTGCCCCGTGCGAGGTTTAAAAGTAATGAGCTAAATCGTTCGGCACAGGCAAGACAGCTTGGCGCCCATGGACATCACTCACTGTATTTTGTGAGATCTGCAGTGGGCACTCAAAGCAGAAAGTTGGAAAAACCGGGGGTTCACAAAGAAAAGAGTGTGAAGGAGGCCCAAGTGTCAAGACAGGATGGAAGAGGGAGTGGACAAAGTAGCTCTAATTATTGTGATTACCAGGATTAAGCAGAAACCAGTACACTTTGCGCTATGGCAACAGGAAAGCACAGGACCCTACCGATTACCAACCACTGAAAATTCCCAGGTGTAACCATGCCAACATCCCTAAAAAATGTTCCCTGGAAAAGATGAGAAAACAAAGATAGCCTTCAGGACATGCTGAGCCAGCAGACCTCCATCAGGAAATATGTTTTCCAGGTATAGGCTGTCCCCGTAACCTAACTAATTAAACCCCACTAGGTTCTCTCTCTCTCTCTCTCTCTCTCTCTCTCTCTCTCTCTCTCTCTCTCTCTCTGTTCAAAGTTTACTTGGTGTTTTCATTGACATGACACTTGGGTAGTTGGTTGCATCATCCATATTCAGAACTTACTTTTTACATAACAATGCAATGTACATTCCAGACATAAATAACACACACAGGAACATACTTTAGAATAGCTAAGCACAAGATATGCATACTGGATTTAGACACTGGAGCCAGGGTACGACTAATGGGGAACTCACTGGCCTAGGTATGTTTGGTATGAGTGCACAGAACAGTGCCACAACAGGCTCTTAGGGTAATTGAAACCTGCACACAATTGGCAGTGTGTCTCCGGGATAGTGGGACTGTCACATTAACCAGATTACCTCTACACAAGTACCACTTCGCATCAGGGTAGAGCTGTGGGAACTGAGGTTTTCTCCAGGCCACCTTAACACAGCAGCATTAACCACCACTCAGATGAGGAGCAGACAGAGTGTGTTCTCCAGAGGAACCCTGCTGCAGCCTAGACGGAAGTTCTCGGACGTCTGAGGACTCCGGAACTGCAGCTCTTGCTGGATTCCCCGGAGCGTGTCTGCACTCTTCCTCAAGCCGGTCTCCTTTACTCCCTTCACTGCATCTGAGATTCCATTTTGTCGCAGGACACCGGAACACTGAGGAATCCTTCTTGACTCCATAGAGACCCTTTATCATGGTGGAAATGGGATGAACATGCCTAAGATTCTTCACTACGCTCTTGGCCAAGTCTCCCATGGAGAGGCCAATGGCCCAGGCTATACAAACTTTCAGTTTGATCTCGTCATAGGTCCTGTCAGCCACCTGCTCGTGAACCTCTTTCCACTGCTCCTGTCTGCATCAGTTCCCAGTTCTGGGTTGAGAATCTTCAGGGAGATGCTGGCAACCCTCCTGCCACCCCACATGGGCACAGTCTCCATGCTTCTTCAGGACCCATCCATGGTAGCTTATCCCACGAATGCCCAGCCTTTTTCCCATCAGGTAACAGAACTGAGCTGAATCCAGATTATAATCAGATAACTTGGGGTTGGGGAAAGCCACTTATTTTCCAAGTCACAAAGATCAAGATATCCACTGGGTTTGAAACCATAAGCAGCTTGCAATTTGAACTGTACTTCACAACACAGAGAAGGATGAACTTGAAGATGCTCACATTTCGCTGGCCCAAATTGAGTCAGCTTTCTCCCTCTTGCTGACAGGACCCCGCTGTGATCATGACCAGCTTGGAGTCTGCAGTCATGCTATCGTCTTTGCCAGAGACAGTTTTTGGCATTCTAAGGGAAAGGCTACCATGCTGGAAATTGATCATCACTCCCTTCAATTTGTCTCCCGTGACATCGACAGGAGCAAGCTCATCTTGCCAAGCCCTTCATTAAGATATGGATAGCAGGCTCTCTGCTCCTCCCTGTTCTAGAGACAGCCACTTCTTTTCGTGCAGTGCCAGCCTCGTTCCAGAGACACGATGGTGAAGGTCGGAGTGAACGGATTTGGCCGTATTGGACGCCTGGTTACCAGGGCTGCCTTCACTTCTGGCAAAGTGGACATTGTTGCCATCAATGACCCTTTCGTCAACCTCAACTACATGGTCTACATGTTCCAGGATGACTCCACCCATGGCAAGTTCAAAGGCACAGTTAAGGCTGAGAGTGGGAAGCTTGTTATCAACGGGAAGGCCATCACCATCTTCCAGGAGCGAGATCCTGCCGACATCAAATGGGGCGATGCCGGTGCCGAGCATGTTGTGGAGTCAACCGGTGTCTTCACCACCATGGAGAGGGCTGGGGCCCACTTGAAGGGTGGGGCCAAAAGGGTCATCATCTCTGCCCCTTCTGCGGATGGCCCCATGTTTGTGATGGGCGTGAACCATGACAAGTACGGCAATTCCCTCAAGATTGTCAGCAATGCTTCCTGCACCACCAACTGCTTAGCCCCCTTGGCCAAGGTCATCCATGACAACTTTGGCATCGTGGAAGGACTCATGACCACAGTCCATGCCATCACAGCCACCCAGAAGACTATGGATGGTCCCTCTGGGAAGCTGTGGCGAGATGGCCGTGGCGCTGCCCAGAACATCATCCCTGCATCCGCTGGCGCTGCCAAGGCTGTGGGCAAAGTCATCCCAGAGCTGAACGGGAAGCTCACGGGCATGGTCTTCCATGTTCCTACCCCCAATGTGTCTGCCGTGGATCTGACGTGCCGCCTGGAGAAAGCTGCCAAGTATGACGACATCAAGAAGGTGGTGAAGCAGGCATCCGAGGGCCCACTAAAGAGTATCCTGGGCTACACTGAGGACCAGGTTGTCTCCTGTGACTTTAACAGTGACTCCCACTCTTCCACCTTCGATGCTGGGGCTGGCATTGCTCTCAATGACAACTTTATAAAGCTCATTTCCTGGTACAACAATGAATTCAGCTACAGCAACAGAGTGGTGGACCTCATGGCCTACATGGTCTCCAAGGAGTAAGAAGCCCACCCTGGACCACCCAACCCAGCAAGGACACAGCAAGAGAGAGGCCCTCGGCTGCTGAGCAGTCCCTGTCCTAACTCAACCCTTGACTCTGAACATCTCCCTCACGGTTTCCATTCCAGACCCCCAGATAAGATAGCAGGAGGGGCTTAGGGAGCCCTACTCTCTCTTGAATGCCATCAATAAAGTTCATTGCACCCCTCTTCAAAAAAAAAAAGATACGGATAGCACCGCCCGGCCGTACTGGCACACGCCTTTAATCCCAGCACTTGGGAGGCAGAGGCCTGTGTGTCTCTGGGAGTTCAAGGATAGCTTGGTCTGCAGAGCAAGTTCCAGGACAGCCAGGGCTACACAGAGAAAGCCTGCTTTGACAAACAAACAAACAACAAGCAAACAAACCAAAGAAACAAACAAATGATACTGATGGTATAAGCCATGCCAACAACATCAACCCCAAAGATAGTAATCTTGTTTTTGGGGCAGTGTCGGGTGCGAAGCAGAGTGGTCTGGACTCAGCAACAGTGGCTCCAGCACCAGTTCTAGCTACTTAAACCTTCACTTGTTGTTTTTGTTTTGTTTTGAGACAGAGACTGTCCACATAGTGCAGACTGGCCTCAAACTCATGATCTTCCCACCTCAGCTTCACCATCAACTCCTCCTCCACGCCTAAATACACACCCTGGAAGACATTTTTGAATATCTGAAATTACTGAGGAACACACTCGAGCCATGTCCATACCTACTGCTACATGCTACTAGGCACCGTCGCATGCTGAGAGTGGCGTCTTAGGTGGCTGGCTGCCATCAGTACCTTTAAATACAATTTCCACTTTGAACTCTCCCCACTCTTTCCAATAGACATGGACATGCCAATATTTGTTCGTAAGTCTGCTAACCAAGTTCGACTGTGAGTGTCCTAGTGACGTCTATGGAGTGGTGATTTCAATTGTGGAGCAGGCAGGAAAAGCACCCTGTTACGTTAAGGAATGGGAAATTCCACTGGCAATGGGAACATAAAATGTCAAACAGCTAACACCAGCCTAGTGCTCTGCTACCTAGACGTCTACACAGAATAAAGGGAAAATGCTCACAATCTCAGTCTTCAAGTTACCTAGTGATCTGAACTTCTGAGACATCATCTCTCAAACATACACACAAGGACTTTGAGATACTATCTTTTTTCTTTGTTTCTTTCCTTCCTTCCTTCTTTCCTTCTTTCTTTCTTTTTTTTCTTTTTTTCTTTTTTCCAAGACAGGGTTTCTCTGTGTAGCCGTGGCTGTCCTGGAACTCAGTCTGCAGACCAGGCTGGTCTCTGTTGGGAGCTGTGAATCCCCCAAATCCTGAATTTCTGGTAAACAATTTGTAATGCTTGCAGTTGCTCTGAGCAGGAGCCCCTCAGGAGTTCCTGATGGCAAGGGAGTGGTTTCTGCTGGGTTTGGCTGGGGTGTGGCTATCAGTTAAGGATCCATATATAAGCGGCTCTGGTACACAATAGGCGGGCATTCTTGTTTCAAGGATGACCCGTGTCTCTGTCTGTGAGTCTTTGTGTGTTTCAATCTCCAGCCCCTTGCCCGGTTCACAAACTGTATGGCAGCGCATAGAGCGCAGACAGGTGTGGTGCGCTGTAGGTCTCAAACTCAGATGTCTGCCTGCCTCTGCCTCCTGAGCCTGAGTGCTGGAATTAAAGGTGTGCACTACCAGTGCCCAGCTATGCCACCATCACCCAGCTATTATTCATCTATGATATTAGAAATAATCAAAAAGTTTTATGGCACAATACTTTTTGCAATGTTAAGGAGAGACAGAGCATTTACTTTTAGAAAGCAACTTGAGAGTGTCTGTCAAAAATTGAGCCTAAAGGTAGTGGTGGATGCTTTTAATTCCAGTATTTGGGAGGCAGAGGCAGGCAGATCCTGAGTTCAAGGCCTGCCTGTTCATATAGTGCAAGTACCAGGACAGCTAGGGCTATTACACAGTAAAACCCTGTCTCAAAATAACCAAGAAACAAACAAAAGAACCATTTACTTTTGGCCAGTCAGTCATTGTTTATCAGACGAACACACACATGCATGAAGTGAAATGCAGGTAGATTTACCCATCAAAAGATTTTTTAATTTTTTTGAGATCTTATTTATTTTTTATTTTGTGTTGGAGCGTTTGGCCTGTGTGCACCATGTGTGTACAGTGCCGCTGGAACTCTGAAGAGGGTGTTGGCTCCTCTGGGACTGGAGTTACAGATTGTTGTAAGCTATCATGTGGTGCAGAGAATTGAACCTGAGTCCTCTAGAATAGCAGCCAGTGTTCTTGAGTGCTGTGCCAGCTCTCCAGCCCCATCAGAGATTTTAAAAAAAATCAATTGTGGTTATGATACATGTGTGTGCATGGTGTGTGTGTGTGTGTGTTTGTGTGTGTGTGTGTGTGTGTGTGTGGTGTGAAGGATGTAGACAACTTTGTGTAGCCTGTTCTTTCTTTCCACCTTTATATATGTTTCAGGAATCAAACTCAGGTTGCCAGGCTCGCTGCCCTCACTGTTCCTTTTGGAAACAACTTGAAATCAACTAGTAAAGAAAGCATTAAATAAACTGTCCAGTATCCATACAACGAAAAACCTTGTGGATTTTCAAAAGAAGGAAGCAACCCCATGGATACTGACTTGGAATGTTGGCTAAGCCGCAGCTTTAAACAGTAGTGATCGCCCAACATGTGAAGTACATCGTAGTACCATCATCTAGAAAAGTTGTGAATGAAAAGGACTCTTGGCCTGTTTGCCATCCATTTATGACTTATTTATATGTGCAATGTGTACTAGCTTGTTGCTAGGGCCGCTGAAGTGCTCAGAATCTACTACAGACCATGTGATTTACCGATAGAAATATTTCTCATCAATCTGACTTCTAGAACTTCAAGATCATGGTGTCCCTCTGGGATTTTTTTTTCTTCTGAACTCTCTTTCTTGGCTTGTCAATGGCTTCCCCCATTGTCTTCACAAAGTCTAATGTCTGTGTATTTGTCCTAATTGCATAAGGATAACACATGCCTGCGGACCTGCCCCAGTGACAGCTCTTCACCCGAATCTCTTCTTTAAAGAACATTCTACAATATGAGAAGCTTGGATTTCCATAAGTGGGTCTGAGCCGAGGAAGGGGATACAGTTAGCTCACAACATGAAGCGATTCCTTTCTGTGCCTCAGGGAAGTTGCAGCTACGATCCTGCTGGTCCTGGGGAGGGGATCTGTTGAGTCGGTCAACAGGTGAAGAGAGAAGCTATGTCTGCTTTTGAAGTTTATGTCTTATGTGACACAGATTTTTCAAACTCAATTGGTGTAACAGAACCCGAGACATCAGTAGGCCCCCAGACCTTAGCACAACTAACTTCTCAATGGGAGTACCATTTGGGCCGTAAGATTCAATACATAAATAGCACCACCAGCCAAATGAAAACAAAGACCTAATTCATCAAAGTCCGTGGTTCCGGGAAAGGCTCTAAATGGACTAACCTCACTCGCTTTTTGCCTTCTGTTGTTCTACATCTGGCTAAGTGTTCCTGTTAATAACTGTCAACAAAGAGTAAGGTTTATTGTGTGTACAAGTTCGCCCCGAGGAAGGCTCTGTGCTACACTGGGACCCTAAACATCTGGTGCAGCTGCTGGCTAGCTCGAGCTGTTGGCTCGAGCCCATGACCAGTCTTCTCTGGTAGAGACCTCACAATAATGACCTATAAAAATAAGAAGAAAACAGAAAACTTTGTTTCTTCCCCACATTGTAAATGTTCCTTCTTAACCTTTGCCACAGTTCAATATCATAGGCATTAGAATTAGCCAGAGTGATCTAGATTTGTCTCCTTTTGAGTGTGTGTGTGTGTGTGTGTGTGCGCGCGCGCACATGTGTGCGTGTATGTGTATGACCTCCAGGAGCAACCTGCTGAGACTTGTCTCTGGGAAAATTACACAATCCATCCTGGGACAGATTCCTCTACGTCAGCCACATGGAACGGTGCTGAGAATTTTTCTGAGAAATGTCCCCATTGCTGCGACTGGTCTGTGCTCCAAGGCTTCTGGTTCACTCAAATAATTCCTCTACTTCGCTGGAGGTGGGGTGCTGGAGGAAGGGCATGGAGAAGGCCTGAGAGCCATTCTAGTGCAAGGCTGCCCTCCTGAGGTATCAAGGGCCCTCGGTCTCTATATTTGGCTCTGTCTTGCTTCAGGGATACCTATTGACCTTAGCCCTTATAGGTGAATCTCAGGCAACTGGGCCCATGCCTGGCCCATATAGACACTTGGTAGTTATCAGTTGATTGGCAGGCAGAGCAGATGACCATCTGCTGGCCATGTCCCTTTCCTTTCTGGACCATGGATTCATTTGTCTCCTTTCAACTTGCTGATCTCCACTTCTCACAGCTGAGGGCAGTTAAGGTACCTGGCCTCTATGTCTTTCAGCTTCGTGATATCCTGTGATTAAGGAAGCAGGAATGTACTTATTTTAGAAATTAAGGCTTACAAAGGATAAGGAACTTGGTTAGCAATTAAGATGCCCAGGCTCATCTCCACCTAAGTTTTATGCAATTTGTGACTTGGGATGATCAACTGAGGTCAGAACTCGCCCTTCAGGAAGTAAGTCTGCCTCTACCTCATTCTCTTCATTACTACACGCCTTTTTGTTTACCTTCCTAGAAACTCAAATCTGCTTCTTGGTCTTTAGAGAAATTTTACGAGTGAGGGTAGGTGGTTAACTGTGAAAACTTGTTCCGGCTAGTTTTATGTCAGCTTGCCACAAGCTAGAGCCCTTTGGGAAGAGGGACTCTCAGTTGAGAAAATGCCTCCATAAGATGGGGCTGTAGGCAAGCCTGTGAGGCATTTTCTTCATTAGTGATTAATGGGGCAGGGCCATTCCTGGGCAAGAAGTGCCATCCCTGGGCAAGTTGTCCTTGAATGTATAAGAAAGCAGGCAAAGCAAGTTATGGTGAGCAAGCCAGTAAGCAGCATCCCTCCATGGCCTCTGCATCAGCTCCTGACTCCCAGGTTCCTGCCCTGTTTGAATTCTGGGCATTATTTCTTGCCATGATGGCCTGTTTGTTACCTGGAAGTTTAAAATAAAATAAACCCTTTTCTCTGCAAGTTGCTTTTGGTAATGATATTTTTTCACAGCAATAGAAACCCAACTAAGACAGTACTTATGGCAGATTCAGATCTGCACAGCAGCTTTGTTCAACAAACATTAAAGGAACACCTCCTGGGCTCCTGGCTTGGGACAGACTGCAGATTCTGCACAGCACCCCAAGAGGACTTCAGATAGCCGTTGTCATTTGTTTCCCAATCCACATATGAGCTTTTCTGAGACAAGCAAGCCCTTGTGAGTGTGAGGCCCAGATCTAGGTGGAGAGCGCATGCCCACATCTCACCAAGCCTTTACATCTTTTTGATTGAACATGCTCGATTTTAGGTGACTTCATGCAGAAGTGGGACTCGAATAGTATTTGGCACAGCAGAAAACCCCTAAAACATCCTTCGGCAAGAAAGGCATTATACAATTGTCTTGGAAGTAAATTGCCTTCTTAATTATGGATGCCTGTGGCTACAATTACAGATAAGTAGCTTTTCCCACGTCTAAACTTCTTCCGGCTGACTTCTCTGAGGCCATGCTGGCAAGCCTCCCTGAATCTTCTATTTGATTCTCAGAGGTGGGGGGTGGGGGAGATCGAAAGAGCTGGCCTGGCCAGAAACTCAAAGGGGTCAGGGGTGGGTAGGTGCAATGATGCTGAGGAAACATCGTTTGGAACTGGCTCCGAGGGAAGGTTTGCTGCCCTGCAGCCCGGCTGGACTTCCAGACGGTCTAACCGCAGAGTGGCTTCCCAGGTACCCCTGCCCTTCCTGGGGTCCTTCTGCATTGAATGACTCATGAAGTGAGAACACGAAACTGATGTGAGCCATGCCACACAGCTATCACCCCAGAGCTCTGGAGCAGGTGCCCAAACTTTGTCAGGCCTGTATCTTAGACTTCTGTGTCCTAGGGCCAGATCCCATATTTACCCTACTGGGCTCAGAAGTGTTGGTTCCTATTAAACACAGAACATTATTGTCTTCTGGAAAAGCCAGCCTGCAGCTAGAGGGTCAGAAGGGCAGGGAGGAGACCCACTGTGGATCCTGACAACACAGGAGCTGGCAACTTCAGAACGTCATGATTCCGGGCCTTTGTTTGAGGAAGAGGGGATTTCAGTGGTTTCCAAAGCAGAGCAGTGGTACACAGAGAGGTGCTGGCTCCGAGCTCTAAGCCAGCCAAAAGCAAGCCTGTATCTTTATCAAGCAAAGGCTATTCTTCCCATTGTGTCTGACGCAGGTTCTCACCCTTTCTCCCCTAAGGCATTTTTGTGGCTTTTGATACCTTTTGCCTCTCATCTGAAACCCGGATATAATTCCCTTGTTTTTCTCTCTAAGCTTAGCCCTCATGGCCCACGTGGCTCATCACCTCTCCTGCTCCTCACCTAAGAGGCAGAGAGGGCTTTCCCTGTTGCCTTGGCTAAGCTGGGCCAGCAGTCAAGACAGTAGGCCCAGGTACTGCCCTTTCTAAAGAAGCTGCCAGCTTTCTGGGGCTTATTAAGATGTGGCCAAACCGAGCCTGCTGTTGCCATCCCCAGCGCACCCTGCTCTCCCCTCTCCAGCCCACTAAGTCTGGGGAGAAGAGTGAAGCGTGAAGAGATGCTGAGGGGTTATGAGGGCAAACAGTGGAGGGGCCTGCGGGCAAGGGCAAGGCTTGGGTGGCCATGTTTGCCTCTCCTCACATTGCAGGGCTCTGAGAACCACATCTCACCATTCAGCCAGAAAATGATTGTTTGTGAGCGCAGTTATATGTGCTTCCAAGTGAATCTGCATATTAGGATGTTAAGTGGATTTTAAAAAGTTGAAATTTAAAACTTAAAATTATTTTCTGGATTCTGTTGTTTAAAGGTAACTGATCAGCAAAAAGTGAAACTCAAGGGATTGCTGTACTTGCAAAGGAGTGTTTCCTCACCCTCGGGGGCCTTAGGATACAGACTTGAATTATTTTACGGCCTGGGTCAAGCTGGCATGTTGGCACAGAGAGGCATGTTATTTGGCTGCGCACAGTTTATTTAACTGAGTGCCTTGGCAAGGGGCAAGAGCATACCCACTCGGGTTTGTCAGGTTCCTGCCCACCACGTATATTGTATCACCCTGGCTACTTCCCATGCTCAATGAAGATAGGACAAGACAGGGAGAAGGGCATGAGCTGTGGATCCAGACTGCCTGGGTTTGAATTCAAATCTAAGTTTAGGGACTTCAGGGGAGTTAATTAGTGGATTTATGTCTCACTTCCTTCAAAACTTCCTGCAAAATGAGGCTGGTAACACGCATTGGGTACGTTAATATACGTAAGGAATTTGGAACGGCATGACATACTTCAACGTTTATGACTATTCTTTACTGTGTATGCTGAAGTTAAGGGAAGAAAAAGATTTATACATAAAACATTACTATTAGGACTGGAGAGATGGCTCAGCAGATAAGAGTGCTTGCTGCTCTTGCAGAGGGCCAGCCAGTTCCTGGTACTCACATTGACCAGTTCATAACCGCGTGGAACTCCAGTCTCAAGCTATCCAATGCCTCTTTCTGAATCTGCACACGGATAGTGTACATATAGTCAAGCAGGTGCACACATACACATAAATAAAATAGGAAGGTTTTTTTTTTAACCATTAGAATTGCTGGGCTTGGTGATGAACACTTGCAATCCTGGCAATTGGGATGCTGAGACAGGTAGAGTGCAGACTGGGAGTCTGAGGTCAGCGTAGGCTACTCTGACTCAAAACAAACAAACCTTTAGCTTCAATCAAGGAGCTTATGCCTGAATACATTTTCCCTGCCCGTAGCAGAAACACAAGCATCTTGCTGTTTCCAAGGCTGTATTCTTTGAAGAGATGTCCAGTGGTACATTTCTGAACACTTTCTTACTTTCAGAACAGTAGTGGCCCTGGTCTGCGGTCACTGAGTCGCTATTTTGAATTCTTTGTCCATTTTCCTAACTTCCATCGTGATAACATCAAACTATCCCTTTGGGAAAATAACTTCTCTTCGGCTTGTCTGTTTTGCGACTTGACTGCTTATCTGTTAGATGCAAAGGAGGATTTTGCTACCGTTTTTCTCTGTGGGACTTTAGTCTCCACTTCTGTCTCCTGTTGTTTTATTCTTTTATTTTGTTGTTCTTGTTTAATTGAAGTCATATTCCTTAGTAGAGTATTAATGCCTGAAGAGTATTTTTGAATTATTGATTAATATCCTGTTTTGATTCAGGTCTTTCCTTTCAGGTTGGAGGGTTTTCTCTGTATTGAGTCTCTTGCCTGATTTCTTTTTCTACCCCAACCCTTCCATGCAACCCCTGCTTAACAGAGATTGTTTGGTAAATCATTATCTTATTTGGTTCTTCTTCCTTGAAATACCTCCTCTCTGTTGTAAAACTCGGGGAGCCTCTGCCTGAAGGATGAGCGTTGCTTTCTGTCCGTTACTTCTGTAAGTCTGAGAGTCACAGGAGAGGCGAAGGCTCCACATGGCCCTGGCTGGCATGCCTGATACTGCTTTACTGAGATCCAGTTAAAACATCCAAGTCCTGCTCTAGCCTCTCTGCCTTCCAGCATACTGCTCCTTCCTGCATGACTGCTCCTCCTGGGTGTGTCCCTTGTCCCAAATCAGCCTTCTGGAAACTGTCAAAACCCATCTATTCTTCACCCTGCTGCTGTCCTTTGGTAGCGCTCAGGGGCTGTGCCTCCCAGGTCTTTTCTGTCGATTTTCTCTGCTCCGTTTAAAGCTCCTCAGTAAGAGTCTCCCCCACATGGACTAGGGGAGTCCGAAGAAGGTGATCTCTGAGTTGATCTTGGCTAATTGTATTTTCTCTCAACTCTAGCCCACATTTCCTTATTCTTTGTAGGATGGGTACTTTTGGATCATGTCTTGGTGAGTGTGACTTCAGCACGGTGGCTATTTCCCGTGTTAGCAAGAAACCATCTTGAACTTTACAAAGCCTGTCCGTCAGGGAGTCTGTTAGCTTCTACACATTTTCATTTCTGGGCAGGCTGCTACGCATTTGCTTAGTATGCCAGGATTTTGACCAGACTTTGATGTGAGTTTATACACAGGATCTGGGACTCACTTCTCTCTAGTATTTTCCATCCTTTCTGTCTAGTGTATTTTATGTAGTTCCCGCACAGAGCAAACCTCAGCCTGCATTGAAACTACAGCAGACCTACAAAAATAGCTGCTTCATTTTCTTAATATCCACCTTTCCCAGTCTCCACTTCTACTGCATATCTATTGCCTTCGGATTGGTAATTTTATTCATTAATCTGGCTAGTTCTTACAGCTGTCGGAGTTTATCTATCCATACTAAAAGTAGAAATTGCTGGTAATTAAAAAAAGTTCCATCGGGCGGTGGTGGTGCACGCCTTTAATCCCAGCACTTGGGAGGCCAGAAGCAGGCGGCTCTCTGTGAGTTCGAGGCCAGGCTGGTCTACATAGCTAGCTTCAGGACAGGCTCCAAGGCTACAGAGAAACCCTGTCTCAAAAATAATCAGAAAAAAAAAAATAGAGAAGAGAAATGTTTCATTGTTTTTATTCTTTTTTTCCCCCTTTGAGACAGGGTTTCTCTGTGTAGCCTAGCTGTCCTGGAACTTACTCTGTAGACCAGGCTGGCCTTGAATTCACAGAAATCCTCCCACCTCTACCCTCCTAGTGCTGGAATGAAAGGCATGCACCACCACTGCCAAGATTTGTTTTTATTCTTGCTACTGATTATGCTAAATGTTGGGAGAGGGAGATTCTGTAATCTAAAAAAACGAAAACAACAAAAAACAAAAAAAAAAAACCCTTTGCCAAGTTTTAGCATTCATAAAATGGGGCCAACAGGTCTTCCTGAGTGGGCCTAAGGAGTGAGCAGCGCAGGTGAGGTCTTTTAGTAGGGTGTGTGGCAGCTGTAAGACTGTCAGGACCTCTGTCAGTTCCTTTTGCATTACTGTGACCGAATAGCTGAGCAAACAACTGCATGGAGAGAGCACAGTCTATCGTGACAGAAGAAATGGCTCTGTCCTGGGCAGAGCCGGGGCAGCCGCTCTTTCCTATCTTGGCAGGACCAGAAAACAGGACAGGGTGGGGAGGGGCACACTATACTTCAAGACCGATGGCTCTTCCTAGGACCTGGTTGCACATCAGACACACAGGGCTGTGGTCAGGATGCTCTTCCCTCTGGGTAGACTTCCATTTCAGGGGACAGTCTCCCTGTATGTGTAGCCATGACCACTCTGTTGCAGCAGGGGGCCAACCACTCTCCTGAGGAATGAGGCGCAGTCTCTGTGATCTACTCTGTCCACTTGCCAGGGAGTGCAGAGTCCTCCTGATAGATGAGCAACGGAGGCAGTGAGGGGAAACTGCATTTTTAAGGAGCAGGAACAGAGGGAGATCAGAGAGATTTGAGCATGAAGGACAGGCTCAGTTTCCAGGTGCCACAACCTTGTAACGCATTGACTACAGGGAAGCCCACTAGATCAGAGCCACCAGCCAGCCCTCAGCAGGTAAACCATATACTCCAAAATCATAATGTGTCTACCCTTAGCTAAAAGATCAATGTGGAATCAATAGCAGTGGCCCTGCTTCGACTCACAGCATATGGCCCACCACTCCATGCTCATGTGTGTGAGCGAGACCCCTGGATCTGATTTCTTATATCATCATCATCAGTCAATCAGCCAAATGTATTATTAATTAAATTGTACATTCAAAAAACGGCTAAGATGATTCAGGTACGGTAATCACGCCTTTAACCCCAGCACTCATTAGGCAGAGTAGGAAGGTCCTGTGACTTAGAGGCCAGCCTGGTCTACATAGAGAATTCTGGGTTAGCAAAGGCTAAATAGTGAGACCCTTGTTGTGATCTAGCTGCCCTCACTCCCCCTGACTGACAGCGGAACTTCTTTGTGGTCTGTAATTGATAAGGATGTTTGTGTTCTTTCTGGCCGGTGGTTTTCCACAAAAGCAGTATAGGTATAAAAGGCTTTTAGCTCAGGACAAAATAAAGGTTGCTGTTCTTCCACCTGAAAAGAAGCCTTCATGTCTCAATCCCGGCACCCCCACCCGCCAGTCTCAGCATCCAGGCTGTGCGCTGGCATAGCAATTGGAGGTTCCACCGAGATCTGGAAAGTGGGGATTCGTGAATGGGGTTGCTCCGTCCGCCAGCTAAATCGAGGAGCGTATTGGATAAGGTAATGTGTTCTTTTTTTCATCCCCAGAGATACTCTGATGGACACCCTCTAAAAGATTAGCAAGTATAAAGAAGAGGCCAGAGGGTGAATTGAAGGCCTTAAAAAGTAACTGAAACTCTTAAAGCAACAAGGCACAGAAGTAACAAGGAAGACAGCTGAAGATTTTGTACAAACAATAGCTCAAGTTAGCCCCTGGTTTATTACTGGAGGTGGTTTAAATGTTTCAGACTGGGAATAAGCCAAGTCAGATTAAAAAGAGTATGTATTTCTTTATCCCCTCCAGAAGACTAGCCAGTAGGAAAGTAATAAAGAGGAGGCAGGAGGGTGAATCGAGGGCCTCAAAAGATAGAATGTGTAGAGATGTATGTTATTGTGTTAATTGTATTGTCTTTTGTGTTCTGGACTGGAGAAAAGAGGTTCTGCTTTTGTCTCCACAGAGGATGAGAACCTGTGGATTCATTGCAAATTTATGTGGTTTGATTCACCGAGACCCCCTGAAATGTTGATGTAAAATACCCCCAAGAATGCAGCACCCCTGCTCAGCAGGAAGTAGCCAGACAGGTTGACAATGCCCAAATTCCCTAAAAGATTGTTAAAGTGGGGCCCCTTCAACGGTTCTGGAGCAGGAGCAGTGAGCCTGCTTCCCTGAGTTCTGCTCTGCTCCATGCAGCAGTTTGGACCCAGAGAGAGTGCATTTGGGGTCAGAAGGCAGCTGGAGCAGAGCTTTGATAGGTGACTGCGGTGAAAGGCATATTGCCCTGGCCCAGTTGGTGCCCAGCCTAGGGGACACCATGGTGGTGTCAGGAGTATCAGCAAATATGGCAACAAGTGTTGGACCATAGAAGATCGGCAGAAGAGAGACCTTGGAATCACCGCAGCTGTGATTGCTGTTATTGCTGTCTCTGCCATCTCAGATACTGCTGTTGGAGTTGCTCTCTCCAAGACTGTGCAGATGGCTGAGACTGTCAAGCAGATAGCTGAAATCTTAATGGACTGCATGCTTCTGCTACTGTTATGGAACTCATCCATCATATGAGAGGGGTTTGAAATACTGCTTTTGTTAGTGCATGCTATTCAAACCATAAATTCCACCTGGGTTGAGCCTGTCCAGGCCAATGATTAATGGGCTTGGATGGCTAGAGAGGTGGTTGCAGCGCTGGTCTGGCTTGTTGGCGCTGTCAGTCCTGGGGATACTTGGCTTAGGGCTATGTGTCTGGGTACCCATGGACAGGCAATAATTGGGGCAGGGCGCCACCTAAGACAGGGAATATTAGAGGGCTATTCCCCATGACAGGCAAGGTATTCCACCCAAAGTAACAAGACAGGCACCGTTTATTTTATAAAATAAAATGGGGGGAGTTGTTGTGATCTAGCTGCCCTCACTCCCCCTGACCGGTAGCGGAACTTCCTTGTGGTCTGTAATTGACAAGGATGATTGTGTTCTTTCTGGCCGGTGGTTTTCCACAGAAGCAGTAGAGGTATAAAAGGCTTTAGCTGGGGCAAAATAAAGGTTGCTGTTCTTCCACCTGAAAAGAAGCCTCCGTGTCTCAATCCCAGTACCCCCTGCCAGTCTTGGCATCCAGGCTGCGCTGGCATGGCAGGACCCTGACTTAAAGAAAAAAATTAAAGTGGCAAATTTTGTGTTAGGTATGTATTACCACAATAAAGAAATTATTATAAAGTTACGTTTATAGGCCTGCTGTAGACAACTTGAAAAATTAAGAAAGATTTAAAGAGTCGTTAATGTCTCTTCTTCCCTTGTAGAATTTTTAAACTTAAGATGGTACTAGTTATATCATATTTTTACAATATTAGCATTGTTAGAAAATATTTTAATGGATCCGGGTATTTTAGAGATTTACAAAACTGTGTTTAATAGCTCAGTGTTTGAGGCAGTTTCCAATAATAATTATGCTGACACATTAAGAAACAGCTTTAATGTGTCTATCAAAGAGAGATTCTGAGAATGGACGCATTTGTCTTTGCTTTTGTTCTGCATCCTACAGTAACTTCTATACTTGGCCCCTGAAAGAAAGCTTCACTGAGCACTCTAGCCTGCAGGAATCTTTTCTTCCTGTGACTTCATTAACAGTCACTAGAATATGTCCATGTGTATGTGTATGTTTGTCAAATATCAGCTCATTCTCTAATAGTTTTGTCTAGTATAGTAACCAAAGCCAAGTCTCATAAGTACTTCCTAAAGATCATCACATTTTATCTTCCCAGTACCACCCATTTTACCTACAGGAAACCTGAAGCACAGTCCCAGCCTCTGTGGCTCCAGAGTCACACTGCACTGATGGTTATACCTGCCGCCTCTGCCAGGCTGTTCCAGGGATGACAAAGTGGTCAAAGCAATGGCAATCTCGATAGCACTTTGTCTAGACAAACTGTATCTACCACGGTGGTGCTCTCAGACTATGATAGGCTACCGACACCAGAGCTGTTGTAACTGTGTACCAGGATACAGTCCTCAAATGTCTGTGGTGACCCTGAGGTAAGCAAAGATATTTCACTGCTAATTGTATCAAAGCATAGCAGACGCAATTGTACATAATGTGTACTTGATAATGACAGCAAAGGGCTGTCACCAGCTTTTGCCCTTGCTGTATTATGCTGTGTATGATTGCTGATGGTGCCCTTCTGTGGTGTAGGAGGTCCTTCTGTCTATGTGTTGCTTTTATTGGTTAATGAATAAAGAAATTTTCTTGGCTTGTTGATAGGGCAGAACTTAGGTAGGTGGGGAAGACGGAACTGAATGCTGAGAGAAAGAAGGGTGGAGTCAGGGAGATTCCATGGATCCGTTGCTGGAGATAGACGTGCTGAAACTTTGCTGGTAGGCCACAATCTCATGGTGATATATAGATTAATAGAAATGGGTTAAATTAAGATGCAAGAGTTAGCCAATAAGAAGTTAGAGCTAATGGGTCAAGTAGTGATTTAATTAATATAGTTTCTGTGTGATTATTTCCCAGCTAAACAGCCAGGAACAAACTAGTGGCCTCCATGCAACACTTCTGTGGATTATAAGAGCTTGGAACAGTAGCAGCCTCATACACCTTGTTACAGTGTCCCTTGATTGCATTAAGGCATCACATCCAGTGAAAGATGTACACCATCTAGGTTTATACATTCTCTGATGTTCACAGTGCCAAACACGTTCCTCCAGTAAGATGTAGCCTGCTGTTGACAGACTCTTGGCTAAATACTTGTCTCTTGGAGGTTGCTTACAGTCTGGGCTATCCACTTAGTGTTTGTATTACTACTATTATTCCCCACTTAGCCCTGCCTTCTGAAGTATCTTTGTGGCTGTCTTGGAGCAACTTTGTTTCTCCATCCAAGCGGCTCTTGTTAGTCTGAGCTTTAGCCTTTGTCTTCTTCCATCTCCAAGCAGTATGTAACCAGTTCATAGGTGTTACTCAGCAAGACCTTAGCAGGTTTCTAGAAGGCATAGGAAAGAGAGCTGGAGCATGGAGCCCAGGCTTTTCCTGATAAGTAACTGTTAAACACAGGGTGGTTTCTTGACTACTCTGGGGTCAGCTTCTTCGCAAAGGAAACAAGATCATCTTTGGCATTCTACACGTGTGGGGCAATCTCCATTATCAGTTTTAACAAAAATGTTTCTTTTTATTTTTAAGTTTTGTGTGTGTGTGTGTGTGTCGTGCACATGCATGCAGTATCTTCAAAGGCCAGCAGAGGGCATCACATCCACATGAAGCTGGAATTATAGGCAGTTAAAAGCTGCTGATGTAGATGCCAGGAATTAAACTCCAGTCCTCTGCAAGAACAGTACACACCCTCAATTGCTGAGCTGCCTCTCCAGTCTAGTTACTTAGTTTTAAAAACGTAGTTTTTGACTTTTCCATACATATTTATAATGTTTCTGATCATAGCCACTTTCATTACCTCTTCTCTCTTTCTCCTTCTCTCTCTCCCTTCCATCCTTTCCTTTTCCTTCCTTCCTTCCTTCCTTCCTTCCTTCCTTCCTTCCTTTCTGTATACCATATACATGCCTGATGCCCATGTTGGCCAGAAGAGGGTGTCAGATCCCTTGGAGCTAAGTTACTGATGGTTGTGAACTGCCAAATGGGTGCTGGGAATTGAACACTAGTCCTCTAAAAGGACAGAAAGTGCTCTTAGCCACTAGACAATCTCTCTGACCCCACATTCAGTGTGGAGGTCCTTCTGTCTATGTGTTACTTTTATTGGTTTATGAATAAAGAACTGCTTTGAGCCTATGGCAAGGAAGAACAGAACTAGGTAGGGAAAACTAAGATGAATGCTGGGAGAAAGAAGGGCAGAGTCAGAGAGATTCCATGGAGCCACCGCCAGAGTCAGACATGCCAAAACTTTGCTGGTAAGCCACTGTCACGTGGTGATACACAGATTAATGGAGATGGGTTAAATTAACATGTAAGAGTTAGCCAATAAGAAGCTAGAGCTAATGAGCCAACTGGTGATTTAATTAATATGGTTTCTGTGTGATTATTTTGGGTCTAACCTAGCCGGGCAGCTGGAAACCAACAAGTGGCTCTCTCCTCCTACGCACATTACTCTCTTTTCTCCACCCACTCCCTCTGAACATCTGTTTCTTCCCAACAAGCTTACTTCCTGCTTTCATGTCTTTCTGGGTTTTGTTTTGTGACCCACTGAGTTTTATTACAGTTGCCCACATGAGCATGGTTAGAGATGGTTATTTATTACAGCATGGGCCATTAGCCAGTGGTTACACTACTGAAAAAAATGTCTCTCCGCCCCCTCACCCCCACCCAAAGTGGAGTACTGAAGGACCCAATCTCATGCAGTACTGTTGTGTGATGTTTTACTCCTCAGGGCCAGAAAGGTTGTGTTTTTCTCAAAAACATTGTACAGTGCTTGTAAAAAGCAAACCGGGATTTAAACTGTGCTCTGGTTGCCACCATGACTCTGAGTTACTGACTGTCTCATTATTTAGGGAATAAGCTATGTCACCAGCCTGGTGGAACGACATCAAGGAGGATACATTGGCCAAGAGGAACAAATCTGCTTCCTGGCCACAGATGGAGCCAGGAGGAGGGTCCTTCTTCCTTGTCCATGGGGACTGGCCAAGAACGAAGAGATGCTCTACAGTCCCTACCCAAGGGGGCAGGACTGAGAATGGAGACATTCTTCTGATCTACAGTCCTGACCTGTTGGGACGTGGCTGAGAACAGAGAGACTCTCTTACCCAGGGGGGTATGGCAGAGAACAGAGAGATGTTCTTACCCATGGGGGCATGGAGAAGATCGGAGAGATGCTTTTACCCAGGGGTGTGGCTGAGATAGGAACCATGCTTCTGATCTGAGTGAGTTCACATCTCTAAACCTGACAAATAAAAATTTATCATGATTTGTGTTATATTTTTAAATGAAGCAAAGTGGGTTTTATGGCACATTTTGTATTCACTTTATGTGTTCACTTAAAAGCCCATAAAAACAAATTCATAGTTATATGTTGAATGAATAATTTATTATTTTTCTTTTATTAAAAATAGTTTTTTCATATAATATACCCTGACTATGGTTTCTCCTTCCTCTACTCTTCTCAGTTTCTCTCCACCTTTCTTCCCATCTGGGTCCAATCCTTTTCTGTCTCTCATTAGAACAAACAGGCTTCTAAGGGAATATAATATAATATATAAAATATTATGATAAAACAAAAAACTAACACATCAGAATTGGACAAAACAAACAGAAGGAAAAGATCCCAAGAAAAGGCACAAGAAACAAATATATCTGCAGAGACCCATTCATTTACACATGCAGGAATCCCATAAAACAGAAAACCAGAAGTATAATATATATGCAAAGGACTGTAGTGTTAAAAAAAGGGAGAGAAAATAAAAAAAATAAAAATAAAAGTTACAAAACTGAAAAAAGGAAAGAAAGCAGTCCTGACATGAAATTATGAGACAAGGAACAGTCTAAGAGACCATTGCATTTATTTTCTGCTGCACATCTGCCTGCTGGGGATAGGGCCTACCCTTAAGAGTTGTTTGTTGCCCCTTAGGAAAAAAATTACTCTTCTATCTGCAAGTGGTTATCAATTGGAAATAGCTTCTGGGTTATGAGTGGGGACATGGGACCACTTCTTTCAGCTTTAGGACCCTATCAGGTAATGACGTCTGCAGGCCCTATTCATGCTGCCTCAGTCTCCAGATTTCATGTGTGCCCTGTCCTGCTGTGTCTAGAAGGTCTTGTTTCTTTGGTCTCTGTAACATGAGGGCCTGCTTGGGGTTTATGTCCTGCCCAGTCTCCACAGCCGTTTAGCCCCAAAGAATCACACTGAGAGTCTACATTAGGTTATAAACTGATTGGCCCATTAGCTCAGGCTTCATATTAGCTCTTATAACTTATATAGCCCATTATTCTTATCTATGTTAGCCATATGGCTCAGCACCTTTCTCAGCAGGGCAGGTCATATTCTGATTCTTTGGTGGTCTGCGCAGGAGTGCCGAGAGAGCTTCCTGCTTCCCAGAATTCTCCTGTTCTCATTGCCCCACCTCTACTTCCTGTCTGGTTTTCCCACCTATACTTCCTGCCTGGTTAATGGCCAATCAGCGTTTATTTAAATCATGATTGACAGAATACAGACAATTTTCCCACACCAGGTCTCCTCCATCCCCTCTGGCTCTTACATTCTCTCTGCCTCTTCTTTCACTGAGCTCCCTGAGCCTTGAATGAAGAATTTAAAGGAACAATAATTTAAAGTCCATGGTTTCGGGAAATGCTGCCCATGCTTAATACTTTGCAGAAAGCATGAAGAGTTGTGGATCCAAGGTTCCCAGAGAATTCAGAGATGAACTAGGCCTTGGGAAATGGGCTGTACTCATGAGAGCTAAGAGGGATGAGGTGGGTCAGAGGGATGGAAAAGTTTAAGGACGTTCCAACGGCAAAGACACATTTTTGCATACAAGGATGCAAGACAAAAACCTGAAGGGCGTGGTAGGTAACTTTGCAGTCACACCCATCCTAGTTCAGTCACCAGTGCTGGCAATTACAAGCCTTTGGCCCATTATTCTAATTCCTTAAGCTTTAGTTATCTAATTCCCAATGATGCATAGCTCCACTGGCTTAGTAATTTGAGGAAGTCATCATCTCTCTGATCATTCTGGAGATCCCAGATTCTAACTTGACTATGCTCTATTTCCCTTCAGGACCCAACAATTGAAGACTTTTATCTTAGCTAATGAGAACCACAGAGTTGTAAAGTACTTTATCCTCCACAGGGAGAAGAACAGGGTGAGAGGAATGGGCTGTTGTAGGCCCGGCGCCACATAAACATTCCCTACGAGCGAGCGGCTCCTGTCTTCTAGCCCACTCATCTCCTTCAGACCTTTCTGCGCCTGCTCCACAGTCTCCAGCTATCATTTTATGCCCCTTTCCCATCACTGTGAAGAGGTGGGCTACAGACCTTCCTCCTACAGACCTCCTGACCCCTGGGCACTGGGACTAGTCAGAAAGCTGTGAGCAGGTTTTCTTTTCTCTTGGAGGTCTCATTATGGAAGATCCTCAGGAGTTCCTGGTGTTTCTCCCCTTCAGCTCTACAGGTATTTCGGGGGGGATCTGCCCTCTGGCTCCTTATTAGTATCTCAAACAGGGTCAGAAGATAGGGGTACTCAGCCAAACTCTGCCACTTGTTACCCAGGTGACTTTCGGCAGGCTATTGTAGGCTTTGGCCTTTAGTTGGTTTATCTGTAGGATATGGATAAACGGGAAGATGTAGGAGTGTCTTGGGAATCCTTCAACTGGATAATGAACATCAAAACAAGTGGATGACAGGCGTGGGGGGTGGGGAGGGATGGGGGAAGTGGGTGGAGATGGGAGGCAGGGGACTTTGCGTTCATGTCTCTTTAGCCAAGCATCAATAGGCTCAGGTTCCATCGTCAAACCTCTCCTCAGTAGCTCACTCCGAATGTAGGTTGTGACTATTGAAATCTATTCTGAGCAAGGCGAAAATTTCAGTATCCCTCATCCCTAAGCGTCTGAAAAACATCTCACTGAGTAACTGACTGAAGGTGTCGGACAGATGGTGTTGCTTGCTTTCTGGAATGACAGTCACCTACTAGGGTCCCACACAGATGCGATGCGGGCCTTTAAGCACGGCTGTGTAGATTTAATACACACTCCCACATCTGCATCCTCCAGCACAAACGCTCACAAACCTTCAGCATCTGTGGTCATATTGGGAAGCTTGTGCCTTTCAGATAGAAGCCTTTGGGTCATGACCTGTGGTGCTCCGAGACCATCAGGTTGTTGTTATCCTCATGCACTAACGGCTTGCTAATTGAACCGGACAGTTGAATGTTGCATGACATCACCAAGGAAGGCTGTAATGGGTAATGCTACATCCTGCAGGGACTGTTTCCGGCAGTGAGGCCTGTCAGTGATTCCCAAATGCATATCTGATTTTCCACACACTTAGACTTTAGCTGAGCTGGTTGTGGGTTAATTCAAATCACGAAACTCTCATCAGTCCCTGCCAGGCATGGCTGTAACATGCAGGGATCTAATTAGAAGCTGTCAAAGGTTCATGTTAAGACCTATTCAAGACAGGGTAGAAAACAGATGTGGTCTCCCAGGAAATATGAACACTTCAGGGAAGAGTCCAGTGATGCAGAAATATGTCTTTTCTTCCTGAAATTTATTGGACTAGAGATATGATTCAGTGTGTAAAAGCATTGGTTGCAGAAGCAAACCTGATGACCCGAGTTCAATTCCTGGAATGTAGGCAGAAGGAAAAAAAACAATACTGAAAAACTATCCTCTGACTTCCACACAAAAACACCATGACACACACATGTGTGCACACACACATCACACATATGTAAAATAATTAAAAAGTAAGGTTTATTGCCCTGCTGTTTGTGCCCAGTTAATTTGGGTGATGGTTATGATGAAAAAAGTGACTTAGGCTTTAGCCACACCTCTGTTTAGATAGCCTGAAGCACTCTGGCAGAGTCCCTCCTTCAAGGACAGCAGCCCAAACCAAGCTCTGTTTCTTCTGGAGGAGTTTCTCTGTCCTCAGGCTTTGGGACTGACTTTTCTCTGTGTGGAGGAACTTCTCTGAGAGGAGTCAGAAGGAGGGAACCATCACCAACTTGGTCAACTTCTCGTGGGTGGAAGCATACCACCCACAGACGACACTGGATCTGGAGGAGGAGGGGTATGCAATTCTTGCTGGTCAGCCAAGCTCGGAAACAACAGACTAACCTGCCTTTATTTCATTGAAGTAGAAAACTGAGACCCAGGAGGGAAATATCTTGGCAGGGTGGGCCGTGAGAACCAGGGTAGAATGTCACACACTTTCTCCTTCCCTTCAACTGTGTAAGGTGTGGCTTTTGTGAAATAGCAGCTCTTCCTCGAGGGAGAGATGTATAAAATTCATGAGGATAAGCAAGGACCTGTAAGGCCGTCGACATTCACCTCTGGTCATCAGCTTACTATAACTGGTTTGATGTCTTGGTTACAAATCCAACGCCATCACTTCTGTGTGGCCCCGATGACATTGCTTACCTCCCAGTCACCTCAACTGTAAACTATGACTAATAGCATTGATAGCACTCGTCTGGTACAGTTCAAGTGATGGCGTTTGCAAAGGGCTTAGCAAAGTGCCTGGATCATGGCTGCTGTTGGGCTTAGAGCCCTCATGGTAAAACATATGCTCCTGTGTACTTTCTGGACACCACCCCTGGTGTCCACAGCAGTCCTCTCAAATAGCCATTGCTAATGGAGTTTTCCTTAGGAGAGAGTGGGAAGAAACAATGTTATTGTGCCTACGGTTGGTCACAATTGGGCATTTTTGTGGTCTCAGTCCACATGCGCGACCTTAGAAATAATCTCACCATAAAAATGTCCTCCTAGGGGGCTGGAGAGATGGCTCAGTGGTGAAGAGCATTGCCTGCTCTTCCAAAGGTCCTGAGTTCAATTCCCGGCAACCACATGGCGGCTCACAACCTTCTGTAATGAGGTCTGGTGTCCTCTTCTGGCCTGCAGGCACACACAGACAGAATATTGTATACATAATAAATAAAAAAAATGTCCTCCTAGAGGCAATAATGGTGACATTTTTGTAAACCTGATTAAAGTTCCTTAAGGGTGGGGCCTGTTTCTCATTTGTCTTTTGGGCCCTTAACTTAGCCTAGATCCTTTCTGGGCCTACTGAGTTTAGTAAATGTCAACTGGATAAACATTTCTGTGGTGGTTTGAAAGAAAATGAACTCCAAAAGAATTAGCGCTATTAGGAGGTGTGGCCTTGTTGGAGGAAGTGTGTCACTGTGGAGGTGGGCTTTGAGGTCTCATATATGTTCAAGCCACGTCCAGTGAGACAATTCACTTTCTGTTGCCTTTGGATGAAGATGTAACGACTCTCAGTTCCAGCACTGTATCTGCCTGCGTGCTGCCTTGCTTCCCAACATGACCATAATGGACTGAACCTCTGAACTGTAAGCGAGCTCCCCCAGTTAAGTGTTTTCCTTTATAAGAGCTGCTGTGGTCATGGTGCCTCTTCACAGCAACAGAAACCTTAGCTGACTCATGGACACTGGACCAACAGCTAGGGAGCCTGCATGAGACTGACCTAGGCCCTCTGCATGTGTATGACAGTTGTGTAGCTTTGTCTGTTTGTAAGACTGCTAGCAGCGAGATCAGGACCTGTTCCTGGTGCTTAGCCGGCTTTTCGGGACCTGTTCCCCATGCTGGATTACCTAGCCCAGCCTTGATGCAGGGGGAGGAGCTTGGCCCTACCTCAACTTGATGTGCCTTGCTTTGTTCAAGCTTATGGGAGGTCTGCCCCTTTCTGAATGGATATGGAGGAGGAGTGGAAGGGGAGGGGGGTAGATGGGAGGTAAGGGGGACAGGAAGAGAGGAGGGAGGTGAAACTGTGGTCAGTATGTAAAATAAATGAAAAAAAAGTTAATTAAATTAAAAAGAAAGCCTAGCTAAGACAGAAGTCCTGACAAGAAACAAAGTTTCTTTTTTTTAAAGATTTATTTATTGCGTATACAGTATTCTGCCTGCAAGCATGCCTTCAAGCCAGAAGAGGGCACCAGATCTCATTACAGAAGGTTGTGAGCCACCATGTGGTTGCTGGGAATTGAACTCAGGACCTTTAGAAGAGCAGGCAGTGCTTTTAACCACTGAGCCATCTCTCCAGCCCCAAGAAAGTTTTAAGCAGGGTATGTTGACTTAACTCTGTAACCCCAGCACTTGTGAGGTGGAGGCAGGACAATCAGAAGTTCAAGGTTAGCCTTGGCTACATACTAAGTTTTTGGCTAGTTTGGGTTATATGAATTTCTGTCCATAGTTTTCCTCTTGAACACATACTCTGCTTTTCTTTCTTTCTTTCCTTCTCTCTCTCTCTCTCTCTCTCTCTCTCTCTCTCTCTCTCATATTTATATCTATATCTATCTATATATCTCCCTCCCTCCCTCTTCTTCCCTCCTTCCTTTCTTTCTAGTTTTGTTTTTGTTTTTCCAATTAGGGTTTCTTTGTGTAGCCCTAGTTGTCCTGTAACTTGTTCGTAGACCAGGCTGGCCTCAAACTCACAGAAATTCACCTCCCTCTGCCTTCTGAGTGCTGGGATTAAAGGTGTGCACCAGCTCCAGCTTGCATTTCTTTTCTTTTTTCTTTTTTTTTTTTTAGCTTACATTTCTTTTTTTTTTCTTTTTTGTTTTTGTTTTAACCAGTGACCAAATTTTACTTTCTCCTCCTCATGCATTCTTGAGACCTACCTCCATGGGTATGTATTTCTTTTTTTTTAATATTTTTATTTTTTCAACTCTCATTCAATCTTTTTAATTGATTTTATTGAGCTATACATTTTTTTCTGCTCCCCTCACTTCCTCTCCCCTCCTTTTCAACCCTCTCCCATGGTCCCCATGCTCCCAATTTACTCAGGAGATCTCGTCTTTTTCTACTTCCCATGTAGATTAGATCCATGTATGTCTCTCTTAGAGTCCTCATTGTTGTCTAAGTTCTCTGGGATTGTGATTTGTAGGCTGGTTTTCTTTGCTTTATGTCTGAGTACATGTGATATTTGTCTTTCTGGGCCTGGGTTACCTCATGCAATATAATATTCTCTAGATCCATCCATTTGCCTGCAAATTTCAAGATGCCATTTTTTTTATGCTATGTAGTACTCCATTGTGTAAATGTACCATATTTTCCTTACCCATTCTTCTGCCGAGGGGCATTCAGGTTGTTTTCAGGTTCTTGCTAAGATAAACAGTGTGGCTATGAACATAGTTCACCACATGTCCTTGTGGCACGATTGAGCATCCTTTGGATATATACCCAAAAGTGGTATTGCTGGGTCTTCAGGTAGGTTGTTTCTTAATTTTCTGAGAAATCGCCATACTGATATTCAAAGGGGCTGTACCAGCTTGCACTCCCACCAGCAATGCAGGAGTGTTCCCTTTTCCCCACATCCTCTCCAGCATAAGTTGTCATCAGTGTTTTTGATCTTGGCCATTCTTACAGGTATAAGATGGAATCTCAGAGTTGTTTTGATTTGTATTTCCCTGATGGCTAAGGATGTTGAGCATTTCCTTAAGTGTCTTTCAGCCATTTTAGATTCCTCTGTTGAGAATTCTCTGTTTAAGTCTGTATTCCATTTTTTTTATTGGATTATTTGTTCTTTTGATGACCAATTTCTTGAGCTCTTTGTATATTTTGGGGGATCAGTCCTCTGTCTGATGTGGGTTTGGTGAAGATCTTTTCCCATTCTGTAGGCTGTTGACTGTGTCCATTGCTTTACAGAAGCTTTTCAGTTTCAGGAGGTCCCATTTCTTAATTGTTTCTCTCAGTGTCTGTGCTACTGGGGTTATATTTAGGAAGTGGTCTCCTGTGCCAATGCATTCAAGTGTATTTTTCACTTTCTCTTCTATGAGGTTCAGTGTGGCTGGCTTTATGTTGAGGTCTTTGATCCATTTGGATTTGAATTTTGTGCATGGTGATAGATATAAAACTATTTTCATTCTTCTACATGTTGATATCCAGTTATACCAGCACCATTTGTTAAATATGCTTTTCTTTTCCATTTGACATTTTTTGCTTCTTTGTCAAAAATCAGGTGTTCTTATTGTGTGGATTAATATCTGGGTCTTCGATTCTGTTCCATTGGTCCTCCTTTCTGTTTTTATGCTAATACCAGGCTGTTTTCAGCACTATAGCTCTGTAGTAGAGTTTGGAATCAGGGACTGTGATGCCTCCAGAAATTCTTTTATTGTACAGGACTGTTTTGGCTATCCTGGGTTTTTTGCTTTTCCATATGAAGTTGAGTACTGTTCTTTCGAGGTCTGTGAAGACTTTTGCTAGGATTTTGATGAGTATTGCATTGACTCTGTAGTTTGCTTTTGGTAAGATTGCCATTTTTACTATGTTAATTCTACTTACCCAAGAGCATGGGAGATCTTTCCACTTTCTGGTGTCTTCTTCAATTTCTTTCTTCAAAGAATTAAAATTCTTGTCATACAAGTCTTCCACTTGTTTGGTTAGAGTTACTTCAATATTTTATGCTATTTGTGGCTATTGTGAAGGGTGGTGTTTCACTGATTTCTTTCTCAGCCCATTTATCATCAGTGTAAAGGAGGGCTACTGATTTTTTTTTTGAGTTAATCTTTTATCCTACTACATTACTGAAAGTGTTTACGAGTTGTTGAAGTTCCTTGGTAGAACTTTTAGGGTCGCTTATGTAAACTATCATATCATCAGCAAATAGTGAGAGTTTGACTTCTTCTTTTCTGATTTGTATCCCCTTGATCTCCTTTTGAAGTCTTATTTCTCTAGGTAGGACCTCAAGAACTATATTGAATATATATAAAGAGAGTGGAAAACCTTGAACTTACATTTCTTAATCACATCTTGATGTCTGGCCCTTTCCCAATAAGATATAAGTTCATCTTTCTTCCCCTCGTGCACTTGGCAAATGACTTACTGTAAATCATTTAGACTAGCTGGAATTTTGTAAACAACCTTGGTGTACAGCTGTCAGAGAGGGCTGGTGAGAATGATGCTTCAGTAGGTGCATCCTCACTTACTGGTGCTACCTACTGCAGGCTTCGCTGTAAGCACTGCTCTTACAATCAACTCACGTAGTCTTTAGAATAACCTCATGAAGTGGGCGCTACCATCCCCATCTTACAGCAAGGAGAAAGAGCCAGAAGAGGGTAAGGAATGTTTCCCCACAAGCTTACAAAGCAGAGCTAAGCTTCAAATTCAAACAGCCCCAGACAGAGTCAGGATACTTTACCACTAAGCTCAATCTTCTATCCTGTGGCTGAAGGCCAGCTCGATAGCCATAATTTGCCTGAAGACATTGCTTTGCATCTAGTAAAGGCTAAAATGGATGTTTTTAAAAAATTTGCTCTCTAGTTCACACCAGAAATACTGATGACGTGCTCTCAATGAGGGGAAATGCAGAGTATCACTATACACACACTGTAATCTTAGCTCCAGAAAGCCCAAGAAACTCACACAGGAAATAGCTGGATGGAGAGAGGCCAAAAGGTTAGCTTTGCTTGTGGCTGATAGACTGATGATTTTCCTCTCTGTTTTGTATATTCACTGGACTTTTTTAAATTTCCATGTTACTGGGAAAATCAGTAAAAGGAAAAAAAAAGAGAGTTATTTCAAAGTTTATTTTTAAAATGCCCCTTTTTTTCCCCATAAAAACTTGGAAATAAAGAACATCTTGCACTGAAATGAACCAGACCCAATGTCTAGACATCTCAGTGAGCAAAGGTTTCAGTGAAACATAAAAATAAATGAATTTTAAAAAAAACGTAATAACACGAGACCTTATGCAAGGAAGCAAGTTTGAAACAAATGATCAACAGGCACAAAGTATTGGTCCATCTCTCCCCTAAAGCATTAGTTAGCGTCAAAGAAGTTTCTAGAACTCACGTAGTCTCTTACGCAAAGTCTGAACTACCCTGCCAGCTATTCTGACTGTGGCTCTCAGAACAAGGAGTAGATAGCAGATTGTATCCTCTGCAGAAGTCCCCCAATGAAGGCAATTTCCCAGCTCTTTTTAAGAGAATTTATTACAAGTTCCTTTGCTTCCTCGAACGTCCTGAGTTGCCTTTATTTCCTGGAATCACTGGTGGGTTTGGTAGTCAGGGCAGTTTATGAGGCTCCTTCCCGGGTGGCAGCACCGCAGTTTGGCAGCTGCAGATCGTGAGGTGTCTCTGCCTCCCAGCCCTCAACCTTTTCCGGAGACAGGGTCTCTCTGCGCAGCACTGGCTGTCCTGGAATTCACTCTGCAGACCAGGCTGGCCTTGAACAACAGGGTCTCTCTGCGCAGCACTGGCTGTCCTGGAATTCACTCTGCAGACCAGGCTGGCCTTGAACAACAGGGTCTCTCTGCGCAGCACTGGCTGTCCTGGAATTCACTCTGTAGACCAGGCTGGCCTTGAACAACAGGGTTTCTCTGTGTAACTGTCCTGACTGTCCTGGAAATCTCTCTGTAGGCCAGGCTGGCTTTGAACTCAGAGATACCCTGGCCTTTGTCTCCAGAGTGCTGGGATCAAAGGTGGGCATCACCATGGGGACTGGTCCTTTGCCAGGCAGGGGCCAAAGGTAGCTGGAAAGAAAAAGACCTCGGGGGCAAGATCCAGCTCAAAGCTCACTAGTGGACTTCAGGCTGCTCACTCCCATCTGCCTTTGAGTCTGCTTTTTGCCTGTACGCACATGGTACATAACCACCCCTCAGGCGACTGAGTCTGAAGGGAGGTCATGAGCAGGAAAAAATAGATGTATTTATATATATGCAAATGTGTAAAAACACATGTATATAGAAACCCTTTGCGAATGTGAAGATACAAATGCATGTGAATTGTCCTTTTGGTAGTTTCCTGCTTCCATTTTAAATAGATTTGTTTTTATATATGCGTATGAGTGCTCCCATATAGATTTGTCTTTATGTATGTGCATGAGTGCTCCCATATAGATTTGTTTTTATGTATGTGTGTGAGTGCTCCCATATAGATTTGTTTTTATGTATGTGCGTGAGTGCTCCCATATAGATTTGTTTTTATGTATGTGTGTGAGTGCTCCCATATAGATTTGTTTTTATGTATGTGTGTGAGTGCCCCCATATAGATTTGTTTTTATGTATGTGTGTGAGTGCTTCCATATATACGTGCACCATTTGTGTGTCAGTGCCCATGGAGGCCAGAAGAGGGCACTGGATCCTCTGGAACTGGAGTTAGAGATGTTTGTTGCACCATCTTGTGGGTGCTGAGAACTGAGCTAGCATCCTCTACAAGAGCAGCAAGTGCTCTTGATCTCAGCCATTTCTCCAGCCCCAACTTCCCTTGTCTTTCCTTTTTTTTTCTCTTCCTTCCTTCCTTTCTTTCTTTTCAGAGATGTCAAGGAAAGCTGGTATTTTCTAGAAGAGTACAGTTAATAGAGCCACCCAGATGAGAATATCTGAGTGGATGAATGTTGAGGGTGGAGGCATGGGAATGTAGGAGGTTGCTTAGGCTGCCTAGAGAAATTTCTTTCTTTCTTTATTGATTGATTTATTTAAAGCAGGGTTTCTCTGTATAAAAGCCCTGGCTGTACTGAAACTCACTCTGTTGACCAGGCTACCCTCAAATTCATAAAGATCCACTTGCCTCTGCTTCTCAAGTGTGGGGATTAAAGGCATGCACCACCACTGCCCCGCAACCTAGAGAATCTTAAAGAAAGTTTCGTTGTCAGCAAATACCTGGGAGTCTTGCCTTGTGATGATGTCAAAACGTGACATCATTTTACCTTCTTAAGAACACTATTTTCTGTAATAATATCATCTCCAATCCAAGACAGCTGCAAAACCTTGTTTGGAATTAAAATTTTTTTGAATATTTATGGAGACTCAGCAGTTAGGAACACATATTGATTTTGTAGAAGACCCAAGTTCAGTTCCCAGCACCCATGACGAGTGACTGTCAATCACCTGTAACTCCAGCTCTAGGGAACTTGATGCTCTCGCCTGGCCTCTGAGGCCACATGTATTTATGTGCACAAGCCTACAAACCCTCTCCCTCACACATAATTAAAAATAAAATAATTCTTAAAAATATATTGAAGTCAGATCTGTAGTTATCTCCCTGCCCACAAGTATGAACATCATACTAAGATTGACTTCAGGCAAAACTAGGAAAAGCATCAATGGATGATGGGCAATACTGGACTTCTGAGGACAACCCTCACAAAGAGAGGGTTGGTGAGAACGCTTACACAGACTGCCTGGCATGCAAACACTGAATGTATTGTGTTACTGTTATACAATAAAGAGACACTTGGGTAGAGCAGAAGTGATTAATAATGGAGACTCAGGGGTTTTTCTCATTCTCCTTAAAGGGCCTAGGGTGGATGTGAGAGTTAACTAGGTGAAGCTTAGCCCACGTGCCCACATGGAGAGTCTAGCCTGACTCTCCCGTACCACAGCTGGTAGGCCATTGCTTGCTGTACTGTGGATTCTATGGCCAGCCACTTCCTGTCTTGTGGCTACTGTCCTCTTCTCAAGAGACTTGGTAGTGTTTGTCTCCTGAGTCCCTGACATGCCGTTGGCCCATCTGTGCTTCCCAACAATCAGTAGAAGCCCTCTTGTATGCTTAGAGACATTATTACTATTTTATTCCTATGTTCTTGCTTGGCCATTATATTCTCCCCTGTGTGTGCGGGTTTCATCTTCAAGCTTGGCAGCACTGAGGGTCGACATGGGCAGCCCAGGCAGATCACAGTTCACTGGGTCCCAGAGTCCAACCTTGTACTGGACAATGTGTGCTGAAGGTGCTCAGAGAAGAACCGTGAAGATCTAGTCCAGGTCTTCATAAGCATCTACAGGGGGGTCGGATAAAAGGATCTGGGAGGAAACTTCTAATCGCTTGCAATATCCTTTGCCCCCAGGGTATTTCTCAAGAGTGTCAAGGAAATACTGTTTGCAAGTGGCTTGTCATAACTGACTATTACAGAGCAGGACCTCATTTATATCCATCAGTAAAACTGCCCGAAGAGATGACTGGGAAGGGCCTGACCCAAGACACTGAGGGGCTGTCTTAGTCTATTAAGACTACAGCAACAAGCATACACACGAGGTTGTTTAAAGCACTCAAAATCTATTTTTCACTGTTCTGAAGTCTAGTAGGTTCAAGATCTAGGTGACTACAGCTTTAATGACTGGTGAGGACAGGTGTCCAGAATGTAGCTGGTGCCTTTAAGCTGCATCTTAACATGGTAGAAGGACATGCCAATGTCTCCTTGGTAAAGACACTGGTCTCCTTCAAGATGGCTTTGCCCTCATGATGTCTCTGCTTCTGCAAAGCCTTGTCTCCTAATGCTATTGCTGGAGGCAGCTTGAGATTTCCACATATGAATGGAGGAAAGTACATTCAGACTGTGGTGGAGCCTACGTTATTGGAAGTGCGCATCTAAGGAAAACAACCAGTCAAGGCACAGACTGCACAATAGCCTCCGAGTTACTATTTCATCTCGTCTCTCACTTGTAGGTCACGAGACCCTGCTGATGAGGGAGCCACCTCGTGAAAGCCACCAGATGGCTACCCCACCCTGAAATTTTGCTGGGAACCCCCCCGCATCTGCTCATCTGTCCCAGAGCCTCAGATGTTCTTTTTAGGCTTGCCATGTGTGTGGTTATTTTCAGTCCAGCAAGCTCAAAATCCCAAGAGAGCCCCTTCCCTTGTCTTCTCCATTGATTGGCCAAAGATCTAGAAAACAGAACTCAAGACTAGGGACTGTACCACATTTTAAAAGGGTTGCTCTCCTATTGCTTGGTTCTTAGTTCCTAAGCTGAGCTGAAAGAAGGAGGTTGAAAAAAACAAATTGAGGCTTTCAGTGAATGTGGGGGATCCTGCCTTCTCAGGGGCCTTGGGTGACCTAATTTCCTCATTCATGAATGGGCTTAGCACCTACTGTAGCACAAGAGACACTGTCACAAGCTTTGTACCTCTGGTAGCTGTTGCTTAAATGCCCTTTCTTAATTTTCCCAGGTAGTGTCACCGTTGAGGTTCTTCTTAGATCTCCACTGATGTCCGTTTCCAAGCCAGTCCTCTCGCCCACACGCCTTGTTCCTGCTTCCATCTTCCAGCATGGCAGCGGGAGAATCGATGTAGAACACAAAGATGCACGGCATGCCATGGGTAACATCGTTTAAAGCCTTCTTAACGTAGCAGAAAGAAATTGCCAGCACCCTTTCAAATCAAAAATTCGAGTTTGTCTGCCACTGTTTAGTTACATTCTACAGTTTGCTGTTATGAACATGCTCGATACGTAGACCCGAAGTGACTCGATTCATACAAGTCATTTCGAATAATCATGAGAACAGTACTGTGCCCTAGATCTCCGTGTTGCAGAAGAGGAAAGATTGGCCCAGGGAGACTGTGGAACTCACCCAAGAACAAATAGCTTCTTGGCCCCAGAACTGAATTCACTGTCTGGCACTTCCTGATTCAGGTCTCTAGATTAAGCCACTGCCTCCATAGCAGCTGGGGGAGGGACAACAACAGAAGGAGTTGGACTCAAACGATGGAGGAAGCACAGCCTGAAAGAAGGATGCTGGGATCCTTTCTTTCCCAGGTGGGTGGTGGGAGGTGGCTCCCTGGAATTGAAGAGACCCAATCTGGCTGGGGCTCAAGCACTCTTCCCAAGGAGGACATTTTGCTTTCCCAGAATCCTCAGCCCAGCAGTCATCTACTTCCCTTGTGCTCCATTTCATCCCCCTCTCAACACAAAAGTGGATATTCAGCAGGTATCTGGGATGGGATTACCGCCTCTGGAAGGCGCATCTCTTCTCTGGAATACGTGAAGAACTGAAGGAGTAGCCTGACGCCTGCTTCCAGGCCTCTTATAGATCATTTTCAGTCTTTCGGAAGTGGCCTCTGGGTAATCAGATATGGTCAGCCTGCCAGACTGCTTCTTGAACAAGATGTTTCCTCCTGACTTCTCCAGTAGTCTTATCCTAACCCGAGTGGAAGGAAGCCTGCCTTTACCATTTTAGTGGAGGCTTGTCTGCTTGCATACCTGCAGAGAAAAGTTCTTGGTCGCGGGTTCCAGAATATCTCCCTTTCAAAAAAAAAAAATTAAAAAAAAATGTTTGAGGATGGCTATGCTTGATGTTGGGAGATTTTCGTTAAACTCTAAATTTTAGAGTCTAAAACGTGTGTGTTCTACATAAACATTCGAGTTTCAGAGGGGTTAAACTGTGACTTCCCCATCAGGATCATTTTGTGGGGCCAGCATACGCACCCTTGTTAAGAGCGTTTTCCCAGACCACACCGAATCCAAAACTTTGGGACACGCAGAGGTGGTGGGGTAGGAGTGGAGACAGCATTTGGGTTTCCTTGCCGGACGCATTGCTCCGCCCCCCTAGCCTTGCTCTTTGTAGGGAGACTGCAAGATTTCATGCTTTACGGGGAGTTGTAAGCAGCACCTTTAACCTTGAGCCTGCTCGCTGGCGACCCCCAGAGGGCCAGTACGGTTTGGGACCGGTGTGAATAAGGACTCTAGTTCTAGTTTTAACGACTCTTATTTGCATAACGGAGACTGAGCTTCCTCCCGCCTGTCTGCTGTGCTTTTCTTCCCTCCTTCTCCGATCCCCTGCAACGACATTCCCCCCACTCTCACCCCCGTCCCTCACTGCTCCCCGCCCTGGTCCTCTTCTCAGCGGACTCACTCGGAGCTTGAGTGCCGGGCTCTTCTTCCCCGGCCTGGTGTGGTTCGGAGGCACCTGGGGGTGAGGAGTCCAGGACCAGGCCGGGCTAGGGAGCCGCCCTGGCACTGCCTGACCCTAACAAAGGGAATAGAGCTCCCGGCCGGCTCGAGCGCGCGGTGGGCATAGCGGCCGCCGCCTTCCCGAGGCTGAGAGCGCTGCCAGTGAGTAGGGGCGAGGCGGGGGCGCTGGCCGGGAGGAGGGGTGCAGGGGTGAGCTGAGGGGCAGCCTCAGATGCCTGAGCAAGAGCCGCCGTCCCGGGCTGGGGGTGTCCGTCTTTGGCCCAGGGGAGGGGCACCCTGGCCTCCCTTGGCTCGCCAGTCTGCGCACCCACAACAAATCCACGTGTGTGGGGCCCGCAAGAGCCTGCACCGCAGCATCTGCATTGTGTAAGCCTTGGGGTTGCAGAACACGGGTCCCTTCCGATCTTGCCCACTGGGGTAATTGATCCGGAGACTGAGCCTGGTGGAAGGAGAGGGAGCGCATGCACCCACAACAAACGCACGTGTGCCCCACTAGGGATCTGGGGGTGAGGGTGCAGCTAGCCCTGCTCAACAGCCCTGCTGAGCCGCCTGCGGGCAGGTTATTGTCCCAGCCAAACCCGTGGGTGCGGTGCTTGGACACTCACTGCTGGAGGGCGAGAGACGTTTCGAAAAGGTGTCCTGTGAGGGGTCAGACTAACCCTGTAAATTTTAAAAGGAAAAACAAACAAGAAAGAGACTACCAAAGCCCCCACCCCCACTTGTGTGTTCTACCCCTCGGCACGTGCCTTGAGGTGACAAACCCTCACCTCTTCCCCCGAGGTTTCCTAGAGATGCGGGTTGAACCAAGAGTCTGTAGTTATCTTTTAAAATAGGCTCTGTCCGACACACCATTGTCTCCGTGCTCTGGCGACTGCCTCTGTTGGGGAATCTCGAGCGCCTCCCTAGCCTACCAAAAGAATAGTCCAATTTAAACCAAATCCACCAGTGAGGTCTTGGGTTTCGCTTGCACTTCGCCTCGGAGGTCCCTCTGCCTAGACCCTCCAGGTGTCACTGGTTCCTCCTCTTCACACAAGGCCACCCAGGTCCTCTTGTCGTTTCCGAGGCTCGCAGAGGTAGGTCGGTTGTTTGGGTGCTTTCGCTTTACTTTCTGTCTGCTCATGCAGCCCTGAGGATGGGGTGGGGGGTGGGGTGAACGGATCCTGGGCGACCTGTGCAGGAGTGACAGCACCCCGCCTAACTGATGCTTCACTTCGGATAGTTCCTCTAGAAGCTAAGCGGTCTCCGAGGAGAGCTGCACAGCCTCCAGCCATGGACCATTGTTACTGCTAGGGTCCAGGCGACAACTAGGGAACCTTGTATTTTACAGGCAGGAAGCTGAGGTCTGAAAGTTCAGCCTCCTGAGTGTGGGTCTTCCAGCTGCTCTGTCTTCATCCGAAAGATTCTGCGGTTAGCTTAAAAGGCAGTCGCCTTAGGCAGAGCAGTTGAGAGTTAAACAAAGAAAATAATTCAAATTGGGATCTGCACCCTTCCATTATGCCTTTCAAGAGTTCTCTGTGCAGCGGAGAAGAGAGGATTTAGAAATTCCCCGCTCGCCAGCCTATCCTGCTTTCATAACTTTGTTCTGCTCCCCTGGCTGCCCCCCTTGTTCTCAAGTTGAACTAGGGCCAACTATAGAGCCTTAGATGTTTTGCCCCATATCCCGGCGCTAAGAGGCCTTTGTTTGGGCAGAAGCAGGGGCTGTTGACATCAGCCCCATTGGGAGGAAAGTGTCTCTTGTAATCTGCTGCTCCTAAGCCCCTCGCTGGAGAACAAAGCATTGTTTTCATTGATTTTATTTAATTAATTTATCTATTATTTATAAGACCCCTGGAAGTAACTGTGCTTTTCGTGTTTGGCAGAGGAGAAGCAGGCAAAGGAAAGAACTCTGAGGCCAGTTTCCCCAAAGCTAGCTATGCTCTGCGGCCCCTCCTTTCATCCCTCACCTCCTAGGTGTGTTTACCTTCCCCTTGCTTTCCAGATGGTTTAACTTTGTAATGCCAACGTTAAAAACCAGCCTTCAACTTACGGATAAGGGATAGTTTGTTCTGGAGCCACGTTGTGCAGCCGTGGCCTGGGAACACAGATTTAGGTGACCCCTAATTCCATGTTCCAACGTGGAAGAGGTTACAGGGAGCCTTTCTAGTTTTACGGAACAGAGGAAGTCATAAATTAAGTCAAGTTTAAAATACGTTGGTGGGTGCATCAGAGAGGCAGGTATATAGAAATGCTACATAAAAAAATGCTGAAAGCTTTCCTATAGGCTCAAGATGCTATCTAGTGGCGTTCCTAGCTTTTAGTTTCCTGCTAAGTTAATAGATTCTAAAAGCCTTTTTATTGTGTGTTCCAAGATGTTAATTTCAGCATGAGGGGTGGTGAGGGTGGGGCAGAGAATGGGCGAGATGGGGGTGGGGGTGCAAGGAATGGCTTTCCCGGAGGACAAGAACTTAGCCCAGGATAAAGTAATTAGCCTCTGGACCTGCAAAATGCCAGTCTTCACAGCCCTGAAATTCTAATCAACCAATTGGTCCTTGCAGACAGTTCACAGCTAGGTGCCTGTGTCTCCTCAGGATGCTACCCCTATAATGAACTTGAGGCTCCTCAACCCTTTTGCTTCTCACGTGGGAAAATTAAGGACCCAAGAAGAGAAATTACTTGCTTCCCAATACACAGAAACACTGTCAACCGACTTTTAGTGTCTCTTTTTGCGTCAAAGGGAAGGTGTTGCATCAAACAAACCGTTGTTGGTACCCCAGAGTAAAACCAAAGTTATTATGGTTGCTATAACAACACTCTTTAAAGTAAGCCGATGAGTTCCTTAAGGATTTAAATAGGTTTGGCTGGTAAGCAGAGGAATGGATGCTGATGGGAGGTCCAGTGTAGAGTGTTGCAGTTAACACTGAGGTTCAGTTTCCTTTGACTTACTGAGTGGTTCACTTTGCACTTGTCCAGGGGAGCTGCTTTGCAGATATTTGCAAAGCAAAGGACAGTGGAAAGTCAGGAGACCAGAGACTCCTTAGCTTCTGGGCTGGACTCTGTTTTTCTCTTTCCTGGTGGATCTGCCAGAGTCTGTCGTGGCTCTCCTTGGAAGTAGGTGCTGCTGGAGGCCTTAGAGCCTGTGGAGGGTGTGTATGTATGGTTCATTGCTCCTACCTGGCATCAGTGTGTGGTTTTTGTGGGTAAGAAGAACTTAGTTAGGGAAACAAATTTTTTTTTGCATATTTAGTGCAATAACTTTTTTATTGTTTATTTATTTAGTTATTTATGCTTTTTACATCCTGACCCAAGTTTGCCCTCCCAGTTTCTCCCCTCCAACCCCCTCCAACCAATCCTCCTCCATTTCTATTCAAAAAAGCCCACATCTCCCACGAATATTAACCAAACATGGCATCTCAAGTTGCAATAGACTAAGCACTTACCCTGGTATTAAGGCTGGGCAAGGCAATCCAGTAGCGGAGAAGGGTCCCAAAAGCTAGCAAAAGACTTACAGACAACCCTTGTTCCCACTGTTAGGAGTCCCACAAGAGGACCAAACCACACAACTGTAACATATAAGCAGAAGGCCTAGATCAGTCCCATGCCAGCCATCTGGCTGTTGGTTCAGTCTCTGTGAGTTCCTTTGAGCCTATGTTAGTTGATTAAGTGGATTTTCTTGTGATGTCCTTGACCCCTCTGGCTCCTACAATCCTTCCTCTCCCTTTTCCACAGGGTTTCCAGCATGCCCCCTAGTGTCTGAATGTTTCCCTTAGTTGCTGGATGAAGCTTCTCTGTTGACAGTTGGGCTAAGCACCGATCTATGAGCATAGCAGAATATCAGTAGGAATCATTTCATTGACTTTTAAAATTTTTTTACTTTATTTTTATTTTATTGTTTTGACAGTCATGTCTGGTTCTATCTCGGTCCTGGCCCTTGTAGGTTGCTGCGAGTTTCCATTGCACTAGGTTTCTAGCTTGTCTCGGCGATGCTCCCGGATTCCAGTTGTCTCTCTCAGTACCCTCTTCCTTCATCCTACCTCTCCCTGAGCCCTCCTGTTCCCATCCCCACTCTAGCCTTCTGGGGAAGCAAGTTTGTTTGTGTGTTGGTCTTGCTTGCCTGCATGTGGTCTCACTTCATGGTAGCCCTCTGACTTCCTTAGACGGGTCTTTATGAGCTCATGTGCAGCACTAACATACTTTGCAATGTTGTTGTTCCATATTACATACTAGGGATAGTTTTCCTAAGTCATTACTAGAAAGGTCATGTCAGCTTTCTGAATTGAAGTGTTCTGGTTATAAAAATAAGACATTCCCGTTGAAGAACATGCCAAAAAAGATTGAGAAACAGGAAAAAAAATTCCGCTATCCCAAACATCCTTGTACTATCTGGCAATTTTGTTTCTGGATTTCATAAACAAACAAACAAAAACCCAAATCAAACAGAAAAAAATGATTTTTTTCAAAATAATTGAGGGGGCTGGAGAGATGGCTCAGTGGTTAAGAGCACTGACTGCTCTTCCAGAGGACCCGGGTTCAATTCCCAGCACCCACATGGCAGCTGACAACTGTCTGAAGATCCAGTTGCAGGGGATCTGACACCTTCACACCAATGCACATAAAATAAAGTTAAATAAACCATAAAAATATCAAAATAATTGAGAATAATTGTATGTATAGTTATAGTTCTTTTATTTCAGTTGACACTAAAGTTTTGACAATGACCACATCAGCTGCTAGCACCTTCAAGTTCCCGTGGACCTATGAGACCTGGTCACATTAGTGTTTGTTTCAGTGAGGGCATGCCAAGGAAGAAGCCTCCACCTCCCTCTCCTATCCCATCCTTGCCTCACGTCTTCAAACATCAGCCACAGTTTTTCTTTGAGAAATTCAGAAGCACTGGCAATACAATAGATGTGGAAGGACCCTGTGCATGGCCTTGAACTATGGTCTTGCTCTTGTGACCTCCAGAATCTTAATAGCAAAGTTTCTGTAAATGCCCAGCAAACAACTCCAGGGTCATTCATTACCTCATTTGACATATTGAGTAAAAGCTTTCTAATCCAAAGGAGGAAAGAGACCCGAGTGGCAGGAGATCAGTGCCCGATGGTGCTGATCACAGAGGAGAGAACCTGTCGTGACGGGGGAGCAGTAGGCACAGCTATGGAAGCCACTCCTGCAGTCATTTTTACCTGTTTCAACTGATATTGCAACTAACATGTTAACAGACTGGTTCCAGTTTTCTTTCCTGAATCTCCATAGGATAGAGCCCCAACCTTTGGATTATCGGGTCGTGCTGTAAAAGGCCTGGCTGGTGAAGAAACCCTGGACCCTGCATTGACCTCATATTACTCTGAAGCATGTCCCAGATATCTTATTAGCCAAGCCATAAATATTTCACTCAGCCTGATAATGCAGATTGAGTTGTGTTGGCTTCGGGCCTTTCTCTTCTCTTGCCATTATGGAACCGTTCAAGCTTTTGGGGAGCTGGCTAAGGAGGGGAGGGCACAGCAATCCTGGGAACTGTTCAAACTTTGCTGCTCAAATATGGAGGTCATGCCATGTCCCGAAAAGACAAAGACAGAGAATACAGGACACAGAATTTAGAGTCAGGAGACCCGATTTGAGCAAGATTCCACCTCTTATCTTAACTAGTTGTCTGCCTTTGGCAAATGACTTATTTATTTATTCATTTATTTATTTTTACAGAACATTTACAAAAATTTGGTGACTGCTGACCAAGGTAACCTCAGATGGCCAGTATTAGTTAGGTCTAAATCATGCTCAAGCCTGGCCTTCCTTTCTGAGAGGCAGGGTTTTCTGACATGAGAGTTGGGGCAGGGCCCCACCCTCCCTGTCATGCTCTACTGAGGTGTGCCTAAGGTGTGGTTGCTCTGCTACACAGCTGACCTCCAGTGACTCTGCTTGTCACTCTTCCTTCTGTCCCCTCCCAGATTGCCCGCCCTCTCCCCCCTGCCGCTCTGCTTCACGGATGGGGACAAAGACAGTCTTGGTTCTGCCATTCATTCCTTGAGTGACATGTCCTTCTGAAGCCCCTTTTTATTAGGAGGAGAAGGGGCTTGGTTTCTTCTGGTGCTGGACCCTAGAAGGAAAAGAGAGGGTCTGATGTGGTAATCAATAGGTCTCGGTTTCTCATTCTCATTCTCATTATTCCTGAGCTTAGCCCGTGACTTGCGGTCTCTGGTCGTCACGTTATAACTAGCTGTATAGCTTGGGGCATGCCAGATACTCAACAGTTTCTTCCCTGTCCCCATTCCAGCTCTGATAGCAAGTCAAAGATGTGTGCCAGTCTGAGAGACTTTCTCACAAAAAACAATAAGGGAAATTATTTTATAAGATTCAGATAATAAGGAATTAACCAACTTCCCATATGCTGTTCCTCCCACACTCCATTTGTTTGTTTGCCTGCAGCCCTGGAGATCAAACCCAGTTGCATGCATCCGAGGCAATGGATCCCAGAGCCCTGGCCTCAGTCCATCTACTTCACTAAAGTGATTTCTCCAAGTACTTATGGTCCGATGTAAACATGTTTTTTTTATTCAGTTGTTTGTTTGTTTCTTGAAACAGGAGCTCACTGTGTTGCCCTGACTGGCCTTCAGCGCACAGAGATTCACCTGCCTCTGCCTCCCCAGTGCTGGGCTACAGTTGTGGGCCACCACACCTGCCTGGCTCAGACGTACTTTACAAACTCAGTTTATGGATGACATCATGACTGCCACTTTACAAACGAGTCTTTTTAGTTTGTTGTGTGGAAGGGAACGCTTTCTATATCAGTGTGCACTTATTATTTTTTTCCACGTCTGCATCACAGTCTATTTTTTGAGTATACTTACTTAACCTATCTTCTGCTGGCAGATATATTCATCTGTTTTCATAAAACATATTTCCAGTGTTTACACGTTGAGTTGGTTGTAAATGTCAGTGAGTTACAAGAAGCCAGTTCATCAGACTCTGGGGAGGGTGGCAAGTGCATAAGCCCAGGGACACAGGGACACTGAGGACCACCCTGAAAAACTGGATTGAAGGCTACCCAGAATGCTAGCAAGAGACTGTATTTGGATGAAGAGATATTTTTGGAACTAGCCTGACCTGGTTGGGTGCCCTCAGCTGCAAGTGCCAAATCTGAGCTGCGTCATCATCTCCTTCCCCACCCCATGGAGCCAACTTTGCCTGTTTCTGCTCTCAGGGTCAGGTCTGGGGATCTTAGGGAGAGTAAGGGAGTGGGGGAGGGAAGTGAGAAAAGGTGATGTTTGCTCCCAGGCTCTGAGGGAGGGGGTTTTCTGCACCATCTTGCTTTCAGATCCTTTAGAAGGCTCTGCCTCCTGAGTCCCTCACACTGAGGCGAGGCTATTGCAAGGTGGGCACTAATGACACATCGGTGGCGGAATTGATGTGAGAACTGGAGCATTGTATCCTGTAGGAGTTAAAGAAAAATGAGAGGCTTCTCTAGTGCAGAGTCACATTGAGTGATTGGTATGGAAAGGAGAACTGCGATGAGGAACGGGGAAACGGGTGGGATGGGAGGGATGGCCGCAGGTGAAGACAACAGAACTGACCAGCTAGCTGGGGAGGGAGCTATGCTGCAAGGCGGAGAACCCCTTTGCAGGGAGATGCCTCAGAACCGGATAGAAGCAGAAGATGAGGAAGTCCTTGGCTGTGTAGGAAGGAGCAAAAGATGAATACTAGGATTGAGGCCATGGGACAAGGCGAGGACAGAAATGCCCGTTTTCATCTACTCTGCAATGTGGAATGAGGTGGAGGCCTTCAAAGAGGCCTGACTGTAGTTTCCCCTGGAGCCACTGTCTGCCCTTGACTTCAGCTTGGCTTGACCTCATGTTCATAAATTATGTTCACATGAATAAATATATCACATACACTTGAGAAAACCAGGAAACCTGGCAACTGGGAGAGAGCTATGTGTCTTAGGAGGATCACTGTAGCGTTCTCTGCATTATAGCCTTTCTAAATCTGCTTCTCTCTTCTGGCTAGTAGAGTTTTAGGGCTCTGATGCTACTACTTCATTTATTTATTTATTTTAAATTGCATGGCTGGGAATCAAACCTGGGGCTTCATGCATGTAAGGCAAGTACTCTACCAGTTAAGCTGGACAGCCAGCCCCTCAAGTGGCTTTAAAATCCTGATCTTGTATCCTCTTGATGGTCTTCTGAGCTGGAGCAGAGAGCCCTGCCATGTCCTTTTGTTTAAGCCTCAGTTTAGTCTAATGAGGGAAACATGGCTGTTTTAATGAAGGCCATTTGATTGTTTCCTGGCTGCTCGGCAGCTCAGACCTGAAATAATCACACAGAAACTATATTAATTAAATCACTGCTTGGCCCATTAGCTTTAGCTTCTTATTGGCTAACTCTTACATATTAATTTAGCTCATTCTATTAATCTGTATGGCCACGTGACTGTGGCTTACCTGCTAAAGTTCCAGCATCTGCCTCTGCCAGGGCTACATGGCTTCTCTCTGACTCCACCTTCCTTCTCCCAGCATTCAGTTTAGTTTTCCCCACCTATCTAAGTTCTGCCCTATCAACAGGCCAAGGCAGTTTCTTTATTAACCAACGTTACATACAGAGGGGAATCCCACATCACATGGCACAGGTTTTGCTGTGTTCTTAGTTCTCATTAGGCACTGTGTATGTTTTTCACCCAACCCTGATAGCAAGACTGGGTTTTTTTTTTGTTTTTTTTTTTTGGCACTAGTAGCTCCATTTCGCAGATGAGAAAATGAAGCTTCAGAGTAAGGCAGAGACTTGCCCACAGCCAAGAGTGGAGGTGGCTCTTTCTCTACAGTCAGCTGTAGTTGACTTCACTGCCAGCATTCTCCCATCCTTTGGGGTCTGAGAAATGCTTGGTTTTGTTGTTTGTGGGGAGCCTCTAATTGAGCGTGAAGAACAGCTTTCCCTTACTCCCCATGTGCCATAGACTGTTATTCCCTGTTTTGTGGGTGTGGGCAAGGAAACAAAACCCGAAAGTGACCTGGTGACATGTCCAAAGGCGGGTCATTCAGTGGACTGAGCTGCTCGGACTTGAGCATACACATCCTGCTCTCCAGTCAGACTTTTGGCTTCCACTCCAGGGCCTGCAGGGGCAGGCTGAGCCCCAACTTGCTGGCTGAGATACCATTCCTTTTCTTTCCATCTTTCAAGGGGAGCATCCCCAACAAACCTTCATCCTTCCACCTGTGTGTTGGTGTTAACCCACGTCTGCTTCACCGAGCACCTGATGTAGATCCTCCCCGCGGCCTGGTTCTCGGTGCTCTCCTATCTATTCAGCCAACCAGTAGATCAGAAATCTCCAAAGAAACCTTTATGTGACAAAGAGGAAGAAGACTGTTACTTTCCTTAAAATGTTGCAGATTCATACAGGAGTTCAAGCATTACCTGTGAAACCTATGGGATTGGGATGGGATGGGGGAGGCTGGAAGGGTGGCGGGGGGGGGGCAAGGGTCTTCAGCGGACCTGATATGTAGGAGGGATTTGGAAAGGAACAAAGCTCACTTAAAAACAAAACTGCTGTCTTACCCAAAGGTGAATGGGCTCTTCTGCTGATGTCTTCATCTCCCAAGATTGTTTCTGGTTTGCAGTTGGTTTGGGTTGTAGGGTCGTCGTTCAAAGCAAAGTTTACAGAAAATTAAAGTGAGACCTCAAAGACAGAATGATGAAATTAGGGACTGAAATAAAGCTATAGAATTACAAGAGAAATAATTGCGGAAAACTCAGACGATAGAGCGGCGAGTATAACAGCAGCTCAGCAGCAGAGCGCTTTCCAGCTGAGTAAAACTCCGGGCTCAACCCCAGCAACACACACACCTTACTAAGGGAACTGAACCAGATCCGTTAAAAACCAAGTTGGTGGCAGAGAAGGGAAAATGTGCTGAGGACAAAACAAAGACACGCCTGCAGTCTGAAGGCCATACAAAGGCTCGCCTTTAGAGTGACAACAGGGGAGTTTTTAAAAAATTATCTTTACATTTTATTCAAAAATGTTATCGTGCAGGGTTCCATAAAGCCACTTCCATGCAAGCCTCTAGTGTGCTCTGGGCACACTCCCTTCCAGCCCTCATGTTTGCGCGTCAGAGAATTCATGGAGGCACACATGTCACTCTTGTTTGTGTTCTTGTTGTCCAAACTTTGGTCACACGTGGCCACACGTGGCTGCAAAGGTGACTAGCAGGTCTCCAGCTGGGTGTTGTGCATCTCCTGGGGTTGGGACTGGAGAAGGCTCATCGAGTGAGTTCTGAACCAGACAGGATGACCTGGGTGACCATGTCTCTAATACAAAACAAAACAGGAGAACCTACTTAAGCTCATCTAAAATGGTGTCACTAAACATTAGTGCTGGGAGGGTTGAGAGTGGGGTGGGAGGTGCAAACAGATGAGTAGGACAGTGTCCGTGTCTGTCCGTGGGTATCTGGGAGTCGGTGACATAAATACCCAACTCCAAGCAAAACAAGCCTGGCATAGATCATCAAACCCAGAAGCTGCTGGAGAAAAGGCCTCACCGAGGAGATAGTTTGGCTGGGTGCTGAAGCTGAGTTCTGAGGTTAGGCTTTGGGAAAAGAACATTCCTGACCCAGGGTGGTAGTGAAAACACTGTGGGGGAGTGGAAGTCTGGGTCATTGTGAGTAACTTGTTGTGGCTGGGAAGACAAATGAAAGAAGAGCTACTGTTCACTCTTAAGCCTCAGCCTGCCAGAAGACAAGCACATGACTGTATAAACCGAGGCTTTTGGCACCAGATGTTAAGCTGAGGACGTGACTGCTCTGAGGTGTGGTTGAGGGGAAGGTTTTTCTGTAGATGTGAGGCATCTGGAAGACTCCAGAGCAGAGAGAGAGAAAGTAGTATATTGAACATGGCCACCAGACTAGACTTGGCCGTGAGAGGAGAGAGAAATAGCAAGAGTGAGAAAGGGGAAGAGAGAGTGTGGGCAAAAGAGACCAAGAGAAAGGGTACCTAGAGAGGAAGACAAAAGAGAGAATATACAGCCCAAAACAGTAGGTTTATATAGGAATGAGAAGCTGGGGATTGGAAGCCCATGAGCTGGAGAAGTTTAGGGAAGGGGGCAGGGTGAGAAGAGCCAGGATGCCTGGGAAGACTCGATAACAGGTACTTGTGATATTGAGTGAGCCTGGAGGCCAGCATCTACTTTGGTAGGCTAGTAGGCACCACAGATAGCCATTTGACAGTGATTAGGAAATGGCTCCTTTGGGAGACGGGAGCGGGTGCCACATTTTGGTGGACCTGACAGTGTCTGAAAGCCCAGCAGCCCTGTGGAATGCATTGCTGTTTCTCCTCTGCAGATGAGGACACCGAGGTTGAAAGTGGTTTCCCAAAAATCATGCAGTGTGAAGTTGTGATTTTGAACCTCATGGGCTCTCTGAATGCCAAAGGCTGTGGTTTCCTCTTGTGCTATGATTTACAGAGAGACCTGATTGCTATCTTAATGAAACAAACAAACAAAAATATGCAAGACAAATGTGAAATAGGTATTTCTCAGGTTGCATTTTATCAATAAATGTATTACGTTTTGTAGGTAAATATTTTATGTGCTTGCATATGTTTACCTATAAAATAAAGTAGACTTTAGCTGTGTCTTAGTTACTGTTCCATTTCTGTGAACAGACACTATGACCAAGGTAACCGGTGTAAAGGAAGAATTTAATTGGGGACTGGCTTACAGTTTCAGAGGGTGAGCCCAGGATCATGATGATGGGAAGCCGACAGGCATGGCATTGGAGTAGTAGCTGAGACCTTTACATCTTGATTGGCCAGCAGCAGATATATATAGAAAGAGACGCTAGACTTGGTGTGGCCGTTTGAAACTCAAAGCCCACTTCCATTGTCATATCTCCTCCACCCATGCCACACCTCCTAATCCTTCTAATCTTTCTCAAATGGTGCTACCCCCTGGTGACTAAGCATATAAATATGTGACCCTATAGGGGCCATTCTCATTCAAACCACCACAAGCTGTCCATTTTGTAGCTAAAATTTTAGCTCTGATAACTATCTATGGTCTAGACTCTGGCATCCAGTCAATGACATCCCTAATTTCTTTGTTCCTAAAAGGGGTGATAATCGTGCCACTGCCTAGTCTCAGGAGGTTTTATGTTCAAATTAGGTTGCAGTTGTCACAGGACAAACAAGGAGTATTGTGGACACGGGCTTTGCCTTCCTAAAAGTATACAATGGCTAAAGCCCCGGCAGTTGCCTGAGGCAATGCTCACAGCCAGGGACAAGGCCTCTGAAGCATTGAAACAAGCAGCTTGGTCAAGAGGCATGGCACTGTGCCATCCTGACTCAGAGAAGCTGCCCCGGGCTGCCCTGGAAGGCAGCAGAGAAGGCTGGGCTGGCATGGGTGCTGCCCTGGCCTGGTGAAAGACTGTTCCTTCAGCCTTTCCGGTTGCTGGGAAATGCTCCGGCTAGGGAGTTGGTCTGGATGACTGTCAACAGCTTGGCGAGGGTGGAGGAGACCGTCTAGACGTGCCAGGCCATGAGGATGTGCGAGCTGCCAGGCGAGCAGTCCCCTGGCACATCTGGGAGAGGCTGGTGCCTGGGAAAGACACAAGATGGGATTGTCAGGAACTGTGGTGACAGTCCTCATTCTGCAGAGGTACCTATGAGGACAGAGTGGGCCTGGACAAACTAAATCTCTGTGAAAGGACATCGAGATCTCACTGCTGATGTAACATGGCCTGGAGCACCCATCTTACTTCTACTCTCGAAAGAACAGGTCTGGGGAGGGTACCGTCATGGTCTGGAGGTCCAAAATCCTTAGTGTAGGAGAATGGTGTGCCCACATGTATGGGCGTGGTCACACAGATGTAAGTATCCAGTACACTCCATACAGTTGAAGGGGTCTACCTTTCTGTATCCACTGATCTTTTAGCTCGTGAGAGCCAGGCCCTATGTCACTATGCTCACTGACAGACAGCCTTAACCTTAGTTCAAATGAAGCCCCTGAAGCCCGCAGAGAAGAGAGTTCTTTCATCTCTTGGGCTGTGGAGTTATCTGTTAGACTGTGGTTTCTTGGGCAGTAGGTATTGTGCACAGTCCCAAACCCAACACAGGACAGAGCTCTGGTCCATCTCAAGGAATGAGGTCAGCTCTTCTGGTGCTCGTAGGCCCCCTTGGCCCTACCGCATGAACAACAGCTCTGCAGGGAAGGCCAAGAGAGCTGGTAGCGGGAGCTGTAGCAGCCAAAGCAGCACCTTGTATCTGTGCTCAGCCCTTGAAAAAGTGTTTTGTTTTGTTTTTTTTTCTTTCTTCTTTCTACCTGTCAAGTTATGGCCAGGGAGAGTCAAGCCAGGGAGAGTCTAGCAAGCAGAAATGGGAAAGGGGACATGTCTGGTATGGCTTATGGCTATGAACTCTGGTGGGGATCCAGGCTTGGAGCCATGTTGGTCTGAGTCTTTTAGAAACCAAGGACATAGGAGTTTGTTCCAGGTGAGTGAGGGAGGAAAGCAGCCAGCCTGGCGCTCTGACAAAAGCCATGGGGCTGAGTCATTCATCTGTGGACTGCCTTTGTCAGGTAGTGTGCTGTTGGGCTGAAGGATGCTGGCCCAGGGCCTGAGCTGGAGGAGGAGGCTAATGACAGCATGAGGAATACATTCCCCAGAGATGCTTCCTGCTAGAGGGCATGGGGCGGCTTCTCTTTTCATCTTCACAATGAGCATCTTATTCTGGGCTGATTTAGAGGAGGGAGGAGACCAGGCAAGGAGGGGCCCCGAAGCCTCACCCAGGGCAGAACTCCTGTACCTGAAGAGTTCTTGGGTCTCCACAGACAGTCTTGGTGACTCACAAGGTGAGGGGAGCAGCTTGCTGCCATCCAGTTACCTTCGCAGTCTCTCTTCCTCAGGAAGCCCTTAGCATTTGGGGGTCAGGGGTGGGGAGTCACGTGATTTCCAGCTAGATGGACCTCGGTTTAAATTCCAGACTTAAACTGTTTAAGTGCTGTTTGTTCACTCTGTGAATTTCTCAGCACCTCATTTCACATCGTGACTAGCATTAGTTATTCCTACATCATAGCATTGACATGCGTGCTTAAACTAGAGCTGAACATGTGACCGTAATCAACAAATGGCTGTTTTAAAGACCACAGCCCAGTACCCAAAATTTACAAAGTTCTGCAAAAGACAAAACTGAGGAGACTACCAATGAACAATAGATTAATGAAATGGATAGGCAGTTCTCAAAAGAAGAGACACAAATGGTCAGTAAATAGCTTAAAACCTGGTCAACATCCATAGTTATTAGGGAAATGAAAAATAGAATTTCCATATGACACCGCCATTCTACTCTTGGGCATATACCTAGAGACGTCATACCCTACAACAGAGATGCTTGCACATGCATCCATGCTCCTTTGACAATAGCAAGGAAGCAGAACCAACCTAGATGGTCGTCAACAGATGAATGGAACATGAAAATGTACTTATGCAAATGTACTTATTATTCGTTATAAATAAAAATGAAAGTTATAGGAAAATGGAAGGACCTGGGAAGTATAATATTAAGTGAGGTGACTCAAACTTGGAAACAAACCATGGTTGTCCTCATATTTGAATTCTAGCCTATAACATATGCATGTGTGTATGTAAATAGGTCTAAGAGTGGTATCTTAGGGTTTCTATTGCTGTGAAGAGACATCATGACCACAGCAATTCTTATAAAGAAAAACATTTAATTGGGGCTAGCTCACAGTTTCAGAGGTTCAGCCATTATCATTATGGCAGGACATGGTGGCATGCAGGCAGACATGGTGCTGGAGAAGGAGCTGAGGGTTCTGCATCTTGATCTGCAGGCAGCAGAAGGAAACAGAGTGCCACGCTGGGCATTGCTTGAGCATAGGAAGTCAGGAGAAGGCATTCCATTTCCTAGAAGTGAAGTTAAGGATGGTTGTGCGCTGCCATGTGGGTGCTGGGAGTCAAACCCTGGTCTTCTGTGAGATCAGCAGGTGCTCTTAGATGCTGGGCCATCTCCCTTGTCCTGAAAAAGTGACTTAAAAGGTGTTTTGGGGAGAGTGGTTTTGTAACCTGATATTTTCTCCCTTTTTTTTCTTTGTTTATACTATATCAAATATCTATTACTGTATTATTTAACTTGTAAATTATATTTCTATAGCTAAAGTGTGACTTTAATTTCAAAATTAAGTATAATAGCTCTTTTTAATGGTTATTTTCGGTTATTGCTCACCTAATGGGCCAGATTCTGCTAGGCACTGCACACGCAAAGGTGGATGAGAAACTGTTTCTCCCTGGAGGAGCTTCAGTCTGTGAGGAGAGGGGGCCATGTGCAATGAGGCACAAGAGCTGGACCAGTTGCTGATGGAGGGAGAGGAAGGACAAGGCCAGAGAAGCGATGGGAACCTCGTCCCACCCACAAGACTATAAGGAAGAAAGAGCAGTTTTCCAGGCATTTACAGTAGGAGGACCAGACAGAAGCAGCACTGTTGGAATTTGGCCCTAGACTTCCTCACAAGGAAGGCAGGAGCTGATGGTAGAGGCTCCATTGGCAAGCAAACCCGTGGGGCTTCGGCTCCTGCTGGCATTTGAGCCCACTCAGGTCAGGCTAGGGCAAGGTCTATAGTCAGGTGGGTGGACATGGGCAGGGAACCCAGCCAAGCCCGACTATAAGAGGGTGTTAATGGGCTACTTGTCATTACAGAGTTCTTCCCAGGCTCAAGGTTCAGGTTATACGTGGGCCTCTCTCTAGCTGTGAGACTCATCACTCGACTAGGATCTATGAATACAGAGAGCAGGATCCAAGTAGCATGGGCAGGAAGGGCTTCATGGCCCAGGAGCCCTGAAGTGCTGATAGCAAGTTGGGAAAGAGTTCAGTGGACAGAGCGACTTCTGCAGTTATTGCAGCATTTACGTAAAAAAGAACTAGGGGTGCCCTTGGTGTTCAGGGTCTCAGTAATTTACAGATAAACGTAAAGCCATGTGATAGACATTTTGTGAGTCATTTGGATGAGATAAAAACAGACGCTTAGGTCTACCGGGCTGTTGTGTACCATTTAACTGATAATAGAAGCAGACACAGCAAGTTTCATTTGCTGAACTGTGCACTGTTCCTACAGGCAGTACGAACTTCACGTTTCTCTCCTTTAGTCCCTATTAAATCCAGTACTCAGAGCCACACCTGCTTCACAAAAAATGTGGCGTGAGAGGTGGTGACTCACCCCATCTTGCTGGTCTCAGTAGCTCAGATGTGGTCGGTCCCCTTGGTCCTGTGTTCTCACCTCTGGCCACCGTTAGTGTACCTGAATGTAGCCCCAGTTCTGCCCCAAGCTAATGAAACTGAAGTCTTTGTCAGATGGCTCTGGGCAGTATCCTTTTATTAAAGCTCTGCAGGTAATTCCCAGGCAGCTATGGTTAGGAACTGTTGTCCTGTGGTCTGCAGAGGTGTTTCACGCTGTCTTCCTTTTCTTCACAAGTCTCATCCCACCTTCTTGACAGCTGGGGTTTCACATTTGCCTGAGTAATGGTGCAGATGAAGAGAACGTTTGCATCATTTGTCTTAGCCAGTTCAGGTCACTTTAACAGTTAGTAACAGTTGAAATTGAGAAGCCCATGATCAAGGCGTTGGCAAATTACTTCTTAGTAATTATCTTAGTAGTAGCTGATATATTGTAAGGGGCTGCTGTCTCTCTGAGGTCTCTTTTATAAGAACACTACTAATACCAATTATGATGGCAGAGCCTTCCAGACCTCATGAGATCCAGCTTCTAATACCACTGTGCTGAAGGTTAGGAATTCAATGTACGAGCTTTTGGGGATGCAGATATTGAGACTTTAACACGTCTTCATCATCAGATTTGTGCCCGTATGTTCTCCTTTCTGCCTGTTGTCATGGGGGCACCTGTGTCTTAGTCACTGTTCTATTGCTGTGAAGAGACCTATGACCAAGGCAACTCATAAAAAGAGCATTTAATTGGGGACTGGTTTACAGTTTCAGGGGCGTAGTCCCTTGTCATCATGCCAGGGAGCATGGCGGCATGCAGGCAGATGTGCTGGAGAAGTAGCTGAGAGCTACATCCTGATCTGTAGGCCAAGAGACAAATAACACTGGGCCTGGCTCGGGTATTTGAAACCTCTAAGCTTCCCACTTAGTCTATACCTCCTAATCCTTCTAATCCTATCAAAGAGTTCTACTCCTTAGTGACTAAGCATTAAAATATATGAGCCTGTGGGGGCCATTCTTATTCAAACCTCCACACTCCCAGTTGCTTGCCCTCTTTATTTGTGAATCTATCTTATTCTATCTTAATTAAAGGTGTGGCTCTGGCAACTCTTCTCTCTCCAATATTATTTTTTCTGTTGCAACATTCTGCTTGTTCCCATCTTTCTAATGTATCTCCCTAATTGTCCATCTATTGATCAGTCTATTGCTGAATGACCACTTTGTCTCTCCGCTACCCATTTTTGTATGCCTGCACATTTCCCGATTTCTTACGCATTCTAGTAATTGCCCTATTTTTCTGCTCCTGAAAATAATTTTCTGTTTCTTTCCTGCGGTTTATCTTCTCTCCCTCCCATTTAGGTCTGGTCTGAGCATCAATTTTTTTTTTCCTTGTTGCTCTCCAAGCCTCTCCCATTAGGCACATCAATAATCTGCCAAAAGCAATGGCCACATCTCAAGCCTTGTCTTGGCTTCTCTGTAGGAGCTTGTATAACAGGTTGTCCCACTCCATTTTGAAGGTGTCTTCTCTCAGCTTTTGGAGCACTCTCCTTGCTCTCTTCTTCAGCCATCTTCCCTCACTTTCTGTGGCTGGCTCTTCATCACCTGAACATTTTGGCCTCTTTTCTGGACCTCAGTCCCTACTGATCTCCTTCAGTCTGTTATACTGAAAAGCCTCTCTTTGTATCACACTCCAGACCTTTCCCCCGAACCCCATGCTCACATGTTCAACCATCCACCAAACAGGCTTTCTCAGTTGTGTAGCAGATACCCCAGTTACAACAAGCCTGAAAGTGAACTGCTGTCCTTCTCTGAAGTAACTACCCTACTCTGGCAGACGAGAGTCAAAACTTAGGACACCCGAGTCCTTCTAGATGCTTCTTCCATGCTACATTCATGAGCACAAACCACGCTGGCTGTACCTTTGTAGTAAATCAAGAGACAGATTGGTTATTTGGTTCACCAAATTCCTGCTGGCTCAGGACAGGATCATCTCTGTTTTGAATCTTTAGGATAATTTTCTGCCTGGGCCTGCTTATATTTTTGCTTCTATGGCTTGCTTTCAAAAGTCACCGGGTTGGTCATTTCAAAAGTTGCAGCAACACATACTTTCTTTTTCTTTCTTTTTTTTTTATTTAAGATTTATTTATTTATTTATTCATTATGTATATAGGCCTACGGGCCAGAAGAGGGATCCAGATCTCATTATGGATGGTTGTGAGCCACCATGTGGTTGCTGGGAATTGAAGTCAGGACCTCTGGGAAAGCAACCAGTGTTCTTAACCGCTGAGCCATCTCTCCAGTCCTGTAAACACATAATTTCTTTGCTCAAAAGCTGTAAAAGTTTCCCACCTCACTTAGTTCTCTTAGGTGTCTTTTACTCTTCTTTACCTCTTCCTTTTGCCTCCTCACAGGGCACATGGCTGCCTCAGGGCCTGTGTGTTGGCTGGTCCCTCCAGGCTGTTCCCCCACACACTCCTGTGGTGTGTTTCACCTCTTCCTTCAGGCTTTTGTGTGAATGTCCTCTTGACAGACAGTCCCACAGCCTGATATAAAATAATGACCTGCCCCCTCCACTCTCACTCCTGGCTCTCTCCCTTTTAGCCAGTTGTCCTGTCTTCCAGTAGCATACAAAGCTACTGATTTACTTCCATTCTGTCTTTTTCCTTTAGAGAGTTCTTTCCATGAGGCCAAGGAAGGGCTTCATCTTTTTTTTTTTTTCTCTCTCCATAGCTATTTTCCTAGGACCCAGATCCAAAATAAGACACTAGTGGGTTGAATTTAGTTAAATCCTCCCAACACCACTTCAGAATAACCAGAGTAACCCAGTTTATAGATGAGAAGTCTGAGGCCCAGAGAGGGAAAGTGACTTTCTCAAAATATCATCGCTTGCTAGAACAGAGCTATGATTAAGATCTTCCCAGTGTGCACTTCGTCATCGTCCTCTGCTATCTTTCTGGCAAGTTTGCTTCTCCTAGCGTTCACTTCCTTAAGATGCCCCAGTTTTCAACACCATGCTGTGAGCAAACACGCCCCCACCCACGTGGAATAACAAGATCCCTGCAAACAATGTTTTGAATGTGACTGGAGGTATCGGAAGCGGAAATTGAATGCCATGTATGTAATTTCTATGCAGAAATCAAGTTATATTGTTAACTCATTTGGTGGAACTGAGGTGAGGGCCTATATAAAGCTATGCAAATTTTTGTAACTAATATTTTCTTTAAAGCTCTTTCCAGGAATGTTATTAAGCCTTCAGAGCTGACTAGGATCTCTCACAGGGTCCTAGAGAGATGACTGTGTGGTTAAGAGCATTTGTTCTTGCAGAGGACCCAGGTTCGAGTCCTACTACCTACCTGGTGGCCCACAACCATCCATAACTCCAGCTCCAGGGGATTTGATGCTCTCCTTTTTACCTCTGTGGGCATCAGGCATACATGTGAGCAAAGCATTCACACACAGAAAATAAAAAAAAAATCGATCCTTTTAAAAACAAAATCTAGGGCGGTGGTGGCGCATGCCTTTAATTCCAGCACTTGGGAGGCAGAGGCAGGCAGATCTCTGTGAGTTTGAGGCCAGCCTGGTCTACAAGAGCTAGTTCCAGGACAGGCACCAAAGCTACAGAGAAACCTTGTTTCGAAAAACAAAAACAACAACAACAAAAAATCTATCACAGAAGACCAAGATAAGAGAGGGTATGTGTGACATACTGTTCTGCCCCAGAGGGAAGGAGTAGGTGGGAGCCTGCTAGGTCCTCAGTGAGACAGGCCAACCACCCACACTGGCGAGACAGGGTGATGCTCTGTTGGCAGTCATGTGATGAGAGGGGAATAGTCAGAACTGAGAGGCCCACAGGCCTACAGATGCTCAGATTAGGAGTTCCCCAATAAGATGTATAGAGTGATCTCAGCATCTCTGGGCTATGACCTGCCAGCTCAGAGTCCATGCCTCCACACCGTTTTCATGTTTCACTTTTGAATTTAATAGGATATCTAAGGAGCTTAAGCTATCTGAGGAGTCCTGAGATATGAAAGATGGAAATCAAGAGGCAACAACAGCAACAGCACAAAGCAATGCAGGCAATGTAGAGAGTGGCGGGACACCTCAGGGCTGGGCTGTGGTTCAGTGGTACAGTACAGGAAACGGACCCCCGACCAACCAACTCCTCCAAACTGTGATGCTAGACTCAGAAGTAAGGTACATGTAGCAAGGAGAGCTCAGAGAAAGAGAATGAAATCCTGGAATAAAAAACAGAGGTAAATAGCTACAGGGTTTGGATTAGAAAGTTGCCACAAATAAAGAAGGCAGAGGAATGGAAAATAATTGGGTTATTCTTAAAAATTCCAATATCTGAATTAGTAAGATGTACAGAACAAGAGAATAGGGATCCTGAAGGAGAAAGCATCTGAGAAATAACAAGGAAAACGTATTGGGGCTGAGGAAGCAGCTGAGTTGGTAAAGCACTTACCTAGCATGCAGGAGGTCCTGGGATCTAGCTTTAGCAGGCACAGCAGTACAGGCCTTTAATCTCAGCGCTCAGAAGGTGGGAGATGCAAAGATCAGGGTCATCCATGGCTACTTAGCAAGCGTGAGGTCAGCCTGGCTACAAGAGAACCTGTCTCAAAAAAGAAATAAGCAAACAACTAAATCCAGAGAAGAATTTTTTCTCTGTTTTTTTATTTTGGCTTATTTTATTACTATTCTTTAGATACCTGTTTGTTTTCTATGGAGAGACGGAAAGGGTGTGGATTCCCAATAAGAAAGGAGGCTGGGAAGATCTTGGAGGAGGTAGGGTAGGGGAAACCATGATCAGAATACATACTATGAAAAAAAAAATCTAATTTCAACAAAAGAAAAATAGAAACACACAAATAGAGAGAACTGCTGGGTTGAAAATATTTGACCGGAGTACTTGGAACGAAGCGCTACAAATGAAAACAAACAAAAAAAAGATGCATGCAAATGGAAGCCTTTAGACAGTGATGGGGTGTGACCCAGTGGAAGAAGTGGCACAAATAGTCTGTGCATGCAAATAAATAGGTGAGACGTGAAACTCCGGAGTCTGAATGGATTCTGTTGTGTTTTTTTTTTTTTTTTTAAAAAAGAAGGTGCTCCAGCAGCTTGCTGCAGCTTGCTGCAGGTCCCTGAGACCACGCGGCTAGTCTCCTGGTCCCCATGCGCAGCGGTATGGGCTGTGGGATGGACAAAAGAGAGATGGATAGGCGTGCCATGCAGAGTTAAACATTTATTAGATGGGTGATGGAGGGAAAAGAAGAGAAGATAAACAGATAGAGAGAGAGAGAGAGAGAGAGAGAGAGAAGGGGGGGAGAGGGAAGACAAGCGGCTGCTGCTCCCGTGAGAGCGGAAGAGAAGAAGGGGAGAGAATTGGGGTCAGAGGCTGGAAGCTGGGAGTGGGCATGGCCTGTCTCTTAAGGGCTTAGGCCAATAAGAGGCCAATACTACAGATTCTATGTGAGAACTGACTGGAAGACACTGAACCCAGACCTTTGAAAGGAGAGCTCTCAGAGCACAGTGGTTCAGCAGATAAAAGTGCTTGCCACCAGCCGGGCAGTGGTAGCACACACCTTAAATCCCAGCACGCGGGAGGCAGAGGCAGGCAGATCTCTGTGAGTTTGAGGCCAACCTGGTCTACAAGAGCTAGTTCCAGGACAGGCTCCAAAGCTACAGAGAAACCCTGTCTCGAAAAACCAGAAAAGGAAAAAAAAAAAAAAAAAGGGCTTGCCACCAAGCCTGACAACCCAAGTTCAATCCCCAGGATCTCCAAACCAGCTTCTTCATCTTGCCCTCAGAAGTATACACGAGGACTATGGCATCCTGGCGTGTGCACGTGCACACTAAATAAATAAGCAAATGCATTTAAATATTAAAAGTTTCAAGAGGAGGTGACTTACTGCCAGAGAAAACGAGTGGGCGTAGGATGGTGCTGTCTGATGTGCCAGCTTCCTGCCTCCCACGAAAGCTTTCTGAGAAAGCTGCGGCTGCCGGCTGCTCCCCCAACTAGGGGGGAACCAGAAAGAATGAGCGGGATTGCCTACTAAGCCCTGAAGCCATCTAGTTTGGGTTTGGTGTAGGAGGAGAGGAATTTCCAGAAGGGTGAACTTTAAGAAATTAAAAACAAACAAAACAAAAGAACCGTATTGGTTACATAACAGTTTTGGGCTGTACTCTGAGTTGTATAGTTTTGTGGGAAAGATAAGGCTGAATCCGTGAGTGATCGTTATATAGAAGATTAGGCGTTTGCACAGGAGACAGGTGTGGACTCCAGAAATGACAGCTAAGCGGTGTATGTGACAGGCGTTGGCCGTGACACCTCACATGGCTCTACTGTGAGCATAGCCTCATGGTCAACAATGAGAAGCTCTGAGGCTGACTTGATAGGAACGGTATAACTTCGTTAGAAGTGTATGGGCTCAAAGAGAACTAAATCTTTTATTTTGGGTAATAAGAAGTCTGTGACTAACAACACCTAGTGCTGAAAACAAGAGCCATGTAAGTGTGTGGTTTTCAGAAACTGCAGTAGAATAGGCATAGCCAAGAGATGAAAGTGTGTGGTTTTCAGAAACTGCAGTAGAATAGGCATAGCCAAGAGATGAAAGTTGTATTTGGGCCGCAGAAACCAAGGCAATGGAGGTCTGGGAGGGGGCTGCCGCTGCTACTCTTCGCCTCGACAAGAAGAGTCATGGATGTGTTTTGCTTTGATTGAAAAGAGGGCTCAGTGTTTCCAGTATCTGGATGGGTGTTGAAATCAGGACAGTGACGGCTGCAGACACCACATTCAGTGCGTGGTCATGTATATTATCCTTGGGGGTATTTTCTATATGGTGGTGTCAGAGGGGCTTAGCTCTGAAAAGGAACTCATAAGTTTTTTCTCTCTGTTATGAGAAACCACTCCTGGATTTTGTGTTCAGCTCAGATTTAATGTCAGCTCTCGACTTGGAGTGAGTCATGGCCTTTGGGAGGCAGGTTTGTGAGGGAAATGCTTAAGCTCTGTGCCTAGGCTCTTTACTAAAACGCCGTTACTTCATCAGCAGATGGGCGGAACACTCTTTGCCTCACAGGACCATGTGAGGGATAAAAAAGTCTATGAGAACAGAGTGCCCTGCATGGCAGCTGATACGTAAGCGAGAAGAAAACCCAGGGAACAGCTGCAGCTAATCCTTGGTCTGAGATAGGAATCCCATTAATGCTGGGCTGGAGCCTTATCGACGGACCTTTGAGGGGGCGCAGGGGTCCTGGGAGGGGCTCGAGGGGGTAGAGCGGGTAGAGAAGTAGGGGCTGCACCATAAGTCACTTGAATTCAGCAGATGTTCTTATTGAATTTCCAGTATAGTGTTTTCTCACATGAGCCCAGCAGATTCTCAGGGCTCAGGTCTTGGGATTGTCTTTCTGTGTAAGAATCTATAAAAGCACTTAGCTAATTTATGTTCATGGCCAAATGTTACCAGAAAAACAACCTACACCCCAAATAGTGTAGAACAATGACTCCAGGGTCAACCGTGTACTCCTTTACCCTAGGCTTCAAGTGCCTGGTGGTGGCTGCCCATGGATGCCAAGGGCCTGGACTATGCTCCAGTCCTGTGACAGGCTACGGCACCCTGGCTGGAAAAACAACTTGTTAGCATTGTTCTGCTTTGCAAGCCGAGACCATGAAATTATCAGTGTAAATTCTTGCTCAGTTCGTGGGCTTCTTAGGCAAGAGGCACTGCCAGCAGTTGAAGTCTTGGTTGTGGTCTGTGGTCAGTACCTCATGCAGCAGTACCCTGGGGGTTGGGAAGCACTCCCGAAGGCTAACATCACCCAGGCGGCCCCTTCCTTACACTCCTCTTTTATCTTCTGGGTGGAAGAAAGAGTGAGTGGCTGCCAGAATAATGAGATAGGGGACCATCCAGTGAGGTGGGAGGACTCAGACAGACCAGACCCGGAAGAAGGCCTTGGCCGCTAGGCCCCAGGAGAACAATTGGAAACCAATTCAGATGTCAAACTCAGTGAGTGACCCTCTTGGGAGCTGAGGGTGGCCAGAGGAGAGCTGCTTGGAGAAAGCAGGTGGAGCTGAGAGTATGGACTGAATGAGAGTTGCGTGGAAGCTTGCCAGGATGTACATGGCGGGTTTAGTTAGGGTTTCGATCACTGTGAAGAGACACCATGATCACGGCAACTCTTATAAGGAAAGACACTGAATTGAGGCGCTGGCTTACAGTTTCAGAGGTTAAGTCCTTTATCATCATGCCAGGAAGCATGGTGGCGTGCAGGCAGACATCTTGATATGGAGGCAACGGAGAGTGAACTGTGATACTGGGAGTAGTAGCTTGAGCATAGGAGACCTCAAAGCCCATCCCCACAGTGACACACTTCTTCCAACAAGGGCACACCTCCTAATATTGCTGCTCCCTTTGGGGGCCATTTTCTTCCAAACCACCACCATAGGGGGTGGGGGAGATAAGGGGGTTATGGAAGGGATAAGGGGCTATGCAAGTGGACCAATGACCTCCCCAGTGTGGGTAGAAAAATCTTGGCAAGCTCACCTTTAGCATCTTTAGTACTTAGCAACGCTAGTTGGTTCACAGGTCCGTGATGGCTGCAGGCTTAGAGCCTAGGAGAGATTGTGGGGTATTTAACTCACCCAAATTCCATCAACCCAAAAGTGGAGTTGCTGGGTGTTGAGGTAGGTTGTTTTCTAATTTTCTGAGAAATTGCCATACTGATTAGCAAAGCGATTGTACCAGTTTGTACTCTCACCAGCAATGGAAGAATGTTCCCTTTACCCCACATCCTCTCCAGCATAAGCTGTCATCAGTGTTTTTGATCTTGACCATTCTGACAGGTGTAAGATGGAATCTCGGAGTTGTTTTGATTTGCATTTCTCTGATGGCTAAGGTTGTCCAAAGGGGGTTTTGTGAAAGATAAAGGATGAAAAAAATAAAAGCAGAGTTCACTGCTACTATGGCCACCAAGCATGTGCTGTCTGTTCAGGGTCTGATGGTTTCTTGTCTGCATCTCTCAGCCTTTGCCTGGGTCTCGGCATGGCAGCTTCATCCTACCGCAGGTCCCTACTGTTCTTTCCTCCATTTTGTGTGTGTCATTGGCTTATCTCAGGTTCTGCAACTTTTCCTTAGCAGGGTCTATCAACAATATCTGGTCAGTCTACTTTCTCTCTTTAATTGTCCTTAAAGTTCTATCCTTTAACTTCCAGGGCAGGCCTGGGAGTGTGAGTGAGTTACTATTAATGTTGGAAACCTGAAAGGTATTTACTTAAGAAGTTGGAAGAAAAAAATAAAACCCAGGGGCCTGCTAGAGTGCAGGGTATACAGGGATAGTCAACTAGGAAAGGCCAGGAGAAAGGCTCCCCATTGCCTGGGACATCAGGGTCTCAGAAATCCAGTCATTTCTTTGGCCAGATTGCCTGGTGAATCTCTTTCACTAAATAAAAGTGGCCTAGAATAAAGGAGACAAGCAGGTTGACTACAGAGAGAATATGTGTGTGGGGTGTGGAGTGTAGGATGGTGGGGGCTTTCCCACTAAGGATGCTGGTGAGCCATGGCATGGAGAGCCCATGGCTCTCCCATTGGTGGAAAGCCCCTTGCTGCAGGCCTGCTGCTGATCTCTGGCTGGCTGTGAGCATGCACCACTGGCGGCCTGCCTTCACCACAGTGCCTCTGGCTGGCTTCTGGTGTTTTGTTGACACTAATTATACCTGTATCACCTGTTGCCTTTGTTGTTCACCAGGGCTGCAAATGGCAAGGTCTATTAGTTCCCATTCATCTCTGCCTTTTCTGCCAAAAGCATGGCCTTTGCTTCCCTTTGTCTGTAAGACTTTTGTCCCCCAACCTGGACACTTGTCTTTGTGATTTGACTACCCCTTTCCTGCCCTTTATGGCTTCCTCACTTTTCCTTGCCTGTTCTTACTCAGGCACTCCTGACCCCTCCCTGGATCTAGCATCAAGGATCTTCTCTGAGATGGAAGCTGAGCTTTTGTGAGCACAAGAAAGGATAATCCAGACTCCTGGTACCCCATCCTCATTTCCATGAGTGTGGTTGTGATGTGGGGGAGAAAGCACCATGGGAGAGATGCCCCTCCTCTCTGGCACAGTGGCCTTGGAGGTTGCATGTTTCCATTACGCAAACCCCTGAGCAATTTGGGAAGTCTTTGACCCAGCAATTTGATCTGCCAGACTGCTACTTAAGGAATTGATTATGGGTTGATTCCAACACATACACACCCCCCCCCCCACACACACAATTGCAAAAAGAAAAAAGAAAAAATACCCTACACTAAAATTAAACAGGCACGAAGTCTGAACATCTCAATGAACTTTTGTACAATTAGAATATCCGAACTTGTGGAGCTTCACATTAGATTTTAAGCTTTCAGTATCAAATATATTTTATGCATATATCCTCCACCAAAAACAATGAAAAATGCATGACAGAGTTGAAGCTATAAAAGCAATTAGCTTTATATCTTCTTTCATGGCTTGTGGCCCTTGCACACATTCAGTCCTTCCTTCTTACCTGTTACCCTTACCTGTTCTCCTGTCTGCACGCCATACTGTGCCCATAAGTACATTTGTTTACATATGAACATATATTATTGGCTAGGCTCCACATTTGAAGGAGAACATGTGGGGTTTTTTTCTTTCTGAGATTATGTGAGCTTACTAATGTTTTTTCTTCTAAGCATTCCAAGTTCTTCCAATTTTATAAAATTATGTGAGTTCACACACAAACACACACACACTAAATTTTCATTATCAGCAATAAAATGATGTGTAACTATCTTTATTGTAAGGCAAGGAGTTCTCTGGGTATTTGCCCAGAAGTGAAACAGCTAGGTCACGTGCTATTTCTATTTCTATTTTTTTTTTAATATTCAAACTGATTTCCCCAGTGGCTGTATTAATTTGCCTTCCCACCAACAGTGTATAAGGATTCCTTTCTCTCCACATCCTCTTCAACATTTGTTGTCAGATCTGTTGATGATAGCCATTCTGACTAGGATTAAATAGTATCTCAAAGTAGTTCCCTGATGGCTGGGATATTTATTGGTCATTTGTACTTTTTTCCTATTTTCTTTTCCTGTATTGAAAGCTATCCAATTTGTTTGCCCATTTGTTAACTGGCAGTTTTGTTTGCGTGGATTTTAGTTTATGCAATTCTTTGTAATTCAGGCTCTCAGCTCCTTGTCTGACTGGCCAAGATTTTCTCCATTCTGTGGGCTGTGTGTGTGCCCTCCTGATTATTTGCTTTGCTTTGCAGAAACTTTCTGTGTTCATGTTGTCCATCTGTTAGTAGCTGGGATTAGAGCCTGCGCTATTGGTGTTCTCTTTAAAATGTTCTTGCCCGCCCCCATGAAGAGCATTCCCTGTGCTTCCTTCTCGAATTCAAGGAGTTTCGGGTTTTAAATGAAGACCTTTGATCCACTTTGAAGGGATTTTTGTGTAAGGTGGAGATGCAGATCTCACTTCCTCTTCTGCAGGTAGAAATCCAGCTTTGCCATCAGTTTGCTGAGCAGGCTATCTCCACTCCTCCCACCCCCCACCCCCAAACGATGTGTTTTTTTTTAACCTCCGCTGTCAAAACTTAGGTGGTCATAGCTTGTCATTTATTTATGTGTCCTCTGTCCTATTCCATCGGTCTCCATGTGTATTTTGATGCCACTATCACGCTGTGTTAATCATTATTGTTTTGTAGTGTAGAATTTGAGGCCAGGTATAGTGATACCTCCAGCTACACTCTCTATTCTTTAGGATTGCCTTATCTATTCATGGTCTTTTGTGTTTCCATATGAACACTTGAATTGTTTTTATTTTCTAAACTTGTCAAATATGGCATTGGAATTTTGATAGGTATTGCATTGGATCTGTTTTATTGTAGAAGTCTTTTGCTTCTTTGTTTTGATATATTTCTAAATATTTTTTTTGGGGGGGAGATAATTACTATATGTAATTATCACAAAAAGAATTTGTGGGGACTTAAATGCCAAGCCTTTGAGAGTCATGTAGAATTTATAGTCCAACTATGTAGGGCACTGCACGTGGATCCTAGGGGACCCGGGACACATACATGTTATGCAGCCCTTAAATGACACTGCAGAACACTGGGAGGACTCACATTAAGCCACACCTCACCCTTTCCCATCTTTATAAAAAAAAATCTGGCTAACAGGAAAGACCAAAAAAAAAAAAAAAAAAGTCAGAAAATATATGCCTATCATGGGTAGTTTTCTTTTCTTTTTTTTTGGTTTTTTTTTTGAGACAGGGTTTCTGTATGTAGCTTTGGAGCTTGTTCTGGAACTTGCTCTGTAGACCAGGCTGGCCTCAAACTCAGCCATCCACCCTCCCAAGTGCTGTGATTAAAGGTTTGTGCCACCACCACCCGGCTATTTTTTTTCTTCTTTTAAATGTATAAATGGAACCTGAACTTTTTCGGCCCAAGGTAAAATGCAGTTAATTCAATCTATGCAGATGCAACCTCTGGATTGAAAATTCAGACCCAGTTAGAAGTGCTTACAGAGTGAACGAGAAGTTTCATGTTTGTAAGAGCAGAAGCAGTGTGCTCTGGGTTGGGATACTGAGCAGGTTTGATGACAGCAACAAAACTGCAGGCTTTGTCTGAACACAGGACTTGGGCTGGGTGGGAAGATGTCTTGCCTCACCTTTCTCTGGGAAACTGGGGGCATCAGGATTCACTGGCTCCAGTAATGTTTGCTTTCCTTAATTTGTTACTCAGACTGGGCAAGAACAGGTGGATATGGGTGAGCAGATGGCCAGCTCAGATCATTTGGGAAGAGGCTGGCTTCTTCCTGGGGGTGATGTGCCCTGAAAGGGACTCTGAATTGGGAGCCACTGGGGCAGGGAGGAGGTGGCATGGGTGGGAGCGGAAGGGCGCTCCCTCTCACTGTTTGTATTTACACCTGTGTTTCTGAGCTCAGCTTGCATTCTCACTTTTCCCTGCAGGCAGTGCTAGAGCCAGCTGTGCCAAACTCAGCAGCCAGCGGCCCAGAGGGAAGCAATCAGTGCCACAGAAGCCAACTGAAATGAACTGGCCCCTTTGAGCCTCTCCCAAATAAATACCTGGCATCCCACTTTCCATCCCAATGCTGAGGTAAGAACCCTTAAATCCAGCTGGTGGGAGATGGCAGAATGCCTCTTTGGGGCAAGCCAGGGCAGTTCTCTAAGGTGCAGGGAAGAAGGAGCAGTTGTTTTTAGTTCCAAGCATCTGCTTCCATCTCAGTTCACATGGAGGAGGCAAAGTCACTGGAGGCCAAAGAGTCCTTGTTAGTGCAGAACTTCCAGAATCTTTCATTTTCTCCTCGCTAAGGAAACTTGAACCCTAAAGAGGATTAACTACACCAGATTCAGATGGATGCATCTGTGCTCAGTTCTGCACAGGAAAGCCAGCTTGCTTACACACACACACACACACACACAGAGACGTGCACACACACACAAACACACACACACACACACACACACACACACACACACACCAAATCCAAGACACACACAGATGACAAAAATTATGCAGGGAGATGGCAAAGCATTCCAGTAGGTTTACCAAAAATGATTTTAATAAACTTAGATGTGTTCTGATTATAAAAGTTCACCTCGAACATCTGGAATAAAATAAAGCAGGGTCTGAAAACAGCCCTCTATTACAGCTCCCCCTTGGCTCCCATGCGATACCCGTGCCTTCTGCTTGGAGGGGGAGGAGAGCTTTCACCCAGTCTAGAATGTCTCCAGAGTTGGTTCTAAGCATCGGGGAATTTTACAAACCAGTTGTTAAAAAGTGGTGGTGCACACCCAGCACTCAGGAGACAGACACAGGTGGATCTTTTGAGTTCACGACCAGCCTGGCCTACAGAGCGAGTTCCAGCACAGCCAGGGCTGCGCAGACAGACCCTGTCTCAAAAAACAAAACAAACAAACAAAAAACCCAAAACAATTGTTAAACAAAACAAAGCACTATACTCCTCCCCACAAGTCAGTCAAGAGCTGCAGAAAAAAAACAAAAGACAAATCAGAATAAAACAGTTGGCAGCTTAAAATTGACCATTGTGGGAAAGTGGCATATTGCCATGGAAAATGGAGAAGCTACAAAGGCTTCCTAGGACTTTTTTTTTCTTTTGGTGGTGCCGGGGCCTTGAACATGTGAGGCAAGGGCTGGACCACTGACTCTGAGTCTCCTACTCATGACTAGTAGGTGGTCAGCATATGGGATCTATGAGAATGAGAGAGCACGGTCTGTGGTCTGTGCACAGTCTCTCATGGATACCTATGATGTTGGCTATTATGATAGCTACATAATGGCAATGAGAATGATATGGGGGAGGCTCCTTGACCTCTGCAGGGAGGGGGTTAGGCTACCAGGAAACCTTTGGTTTATTGATGGAGAGAAACTGGTTGCATTTCTCTCTCTGACGGACATCTTGTGTGTATGTGGGTTCTGAATTATTGATACTCTTTCATAAAGGCAGATGAAAGCCCTCCATTTACTGACCAACATCTGGGGTGCATTTTCTTCCTGGAAAAGTTGAGGAGCTGGCCAGGGGAGTGTGGAAAGAAAGCCTTAGCAACATTAGATGTGAAAGCCAGGACCCAGTCAGAGCTTTTGACTCTTCATCTCTGAGGGAGGGTGACTGTGACTTCCTGCCAAACATGAGGCTTCAACAAAAGCCTCTTTCTTCAAGGCCCCACCCCCACCCTGCTGTCAGCAGATTAGAGTTAATTAAATTAGCATAATGGAGTCCTGGCCTCTGCCCTTCTTTCTGAGTCTTCTGGCTCCCACTTTGCACTTTTTGCACTTCCTAAAAGAGGGCATAGGGACAGGGTGAGACATTGGTGACACTCCAGTTTCCTTTTGTGGTTCAGAAAATGAGAAAGGTGGGAAGTGTCACAGCGGGCATCAGGGCCCTCACCCTCATCCGAAAAATCCAGACCACCTAGCAGCTGGTGGTGGTGAAGCTCTGGGATCCTGGAGTGATGTGGGATTTCCCTTTGTATGCTGTGAATATGATTGGTTAATTAATAAAGAAAAATGGCTTGGCCTGATAGGGCAGAAGAATAGAGGAGGGTAGGGAAAACTAAACGGAATGCTGGGAGAAAGGAGGTGGAGTCAGAGAGAAGCCATGTAGCCCCACCACATTAGCCGGTAAGCCACAGGCACATGACGATACACAGATTAATAGAAATGGGTTAAATTAAAATCTAAGAGTTAGCCAATAAGAAGCTAGAGCTAATGGGCCAAGAAGTGATTTTATTAATACAGTTTCTATGTGATTATTTTGGGGCTAAATGGCCAGGAACCAACAAGTGGCCTCTTTCCCTCCAACAAATTGATGCGCCAACATGGTGAACTAAATCCATATAAAACCTGGGAGAAAGTGCCGGGCGGTGGTGGCGCGCACCTTTAATCCCGGCGCATGCCTTTAATCCCAGCACTCCAGAGGCAGAGGCAGGCGTATCTCTGTGAGTTCGAGCCCAGCCTGGACTACAAGAGCTAGCTCCAGGATAGGCTCCAAAGCTACAGAGAAACCCTGTTTCGAGAAAAAACAAAACAAAACAAAAAAAACATTGAGAGAACTTGAAAAGGAACTCTAGACACTAAAAAACAAAGTTTTGCTGCATTTATTTTTCCGAATGGGCTTTGCTAGCAGCACACTGCAGCTCCTTTAAGAGAGGTTATCCTGATTCAGCAGTAGCAAAAAAAAAAAAAAAAAAAAGCCACGCTTTTGAAATGCCAGCTTTCAGCGTGAACTCTGATTCTTTCTCTTGGTCCAGCTATGAAGCACTTGAATGGGGTTTGTGGGCCAGGGTGCTTGTATGCCCACTTGGGAAAGTAGCTGAGACCATGCCCGCAGCTTAGCGCCCCCTGCCTTGGCAGGCGGTGGGATCAGGACTCTAAGAGTGCACAGGCAGGAGAGCATGGCAGATTCCTGCCACCATACATAGACATATTTCCAGGCTGCGCAATGCTCTGCATGGCATATCTAGCTATTACTCAGATAAAAAGGGTTTATGTGCTGCATGCTCATTCTCAGAGTTAAAGTGCTGAGCATGGCTCCTACCTGGCAGTCTCAGAATAGGAATAATGGTACCTCTACCATTTTAAAATTGGAGAGAGGTTGAGCCAGCATCTAGAGGTACTGCAACCAAGCTGCTTACCAGTTTAAAAGCTCTTCAAGATAGTAAAAAATAACAGATACACAACAGGACAGACTCAGACATAAAAGACCTCTAAATGGGTCACCGTGTTGGATAAATGTACATAGGCTTAGGAGAGAGAAGAAAAAGAATATATAGAGTTAGGAAAGAAGTAAATGGTTTAAAAAAAAATCAAACAAAGTCTTTAAAGAGACAGAGTACAGACAGTCATAGATTAAAGAAATAAATAATAATAAGCCACGTAAAGATGGAAAATTCACAGAGAGTCTGTATTATGTATATTATTGTGTTATCTTTGAATTTTTTTGACTGCAAAAATATTTTTGACTCTTCCATATCAAAGGAAAAAAAAATAAAAAAATATTTTTGACTGCAGAGACATTTGATTCTGGGGATTGCTAAGCTAAGCCAACATATATATTTCAAAGGTACTTGAATTCAAAATTTGAGTCTAAGGATATGTTGCTTTGGAAAGGAGGTTCTTCTTTAGTTTCCACAGAGGATGAGAACCTGTGGATTGCTTCCAGACTAATATAGTTTGATGGACCAAGACCCCCTGAAAGGTTGCCTTGAACACCCCTCAAAAAATTACTTCACCCAATAAACAGCAGGAAGTACTTTGGAGAGTAATACACCCAAATTCCCAAATATTGTTTATAAATGTTTCTTTATATTTAAAGGGGGATATCCTATAGAGACTTGCATTGGTATGGATCTTGGTTAATTGATGCAAATTTAAGGTCAATCTTATTATATGTATATTTCTGCTCTTGATTAAGGTATTGTAATTGTGTAGTTCATTTAAAAATGTAATGTATAATTAAGAAATATAGGTTAATAGATAGTTATCTGTAATAGTCAAATTTGTAGTCATGTTAGTTAGGTTTTATAGATATATAGAGATATATTTCAGTTAGGTATTCTACAAATCTTCAAAAACCTTCAGAAAAGGCATTTAAAATGTTTTAAGAGCTTAGGACTTTTTATGACAATGAGATACATCTGCTCTTGGCAGCACCAATTACTTCAAGAGGAAGATGGGCATTGAAGAGGCTACTTATGAAGTTGGTTAGCCATTTGGGCAAGAAACTACTCTTGCCTGGATTGCTTGATGAACTGGACAATCAGGACCCACAGAAAGATGACTGTTGAACTTGCCTAAAGGTAAGAAAAGGCCTTCAGGGTTCCTGTTTAATGAAAGAGTCTGCAAGACATTCTGCAGGACACAGAAAAAGTGACTGACAAACTGCCAATAAAGGTGGAACTGTCTTTGAAATTTTCTGCTTCATGGAAAAATCTGCTGGATATTATGGGCCCGTAGGCTGAAGATGGATGCCCCAACCGTACAGAAGAACTTTGAGTGACTGTCCAGGCAGCAAGGTGTCTCTGTCATTTCTAGAGTTTTGGAAGTTGCTTACAATGTGCTTCCTATTTACTTAGGTAATATTATATCCTTCTGCGATCTTTGATGGAGTTCAAGAATTGATAGTTATAGTTTTCTTATGATAAAGGATAAAGTATATATAAATATTGTAACTATAACTCTTGCTTGATACCCGTTTTGTATATATAACTTTATTATGTTAAAGTTAAAACATTCCTTTTTATTTAAACAGAAAAGGGGAGGTGATGTTGGATTTCCCTTTGTATGCTGTGAATATGATTGGTTAATTAATAAAGAAAACTTGCTTGACCTGATAGGACAAAAGAATAGAGGTAGGCAGGGAAAACTAAACGGAATGCTGGGAGAAAGGAGGTGGAGTCAGAGAGAAGCCATGTAGCCCCGCAGGAGCCAGACGGAACATTAGCTGGTAAGCCACAGCCACGTGGCAATACACAGATTAATAAAAATGGGTTAAATTAATATGTAAGAGTTAGCCGATAAGAAGCTAGAGCTAATGGGCCCAGCAGTGATTTAATTAATACAGTTTCTGTGTGATTATTTTGGGGCCAAGGGGCCGGGAACCAACAAGTGGCCTCTTTCCCTCCAACACTGGAAAGGAAGAGCTAAGCTGGGGCAGGCTTGGTCCCTGAGGCTGCCTGACCCCTGAGCTGTTGTTGTATGCAACCAACAAGTGGCCATGACTGATGTTTCCAGCTGCCAACCCTGCCCCTGCCCTTCCCAGGCCATAGTTGCCAAAGCCCCAGTACCCTTCAGAAGCAGTCTGAAGTGTTCTTGGATATATGCCTCTTTCCTCATCAAAGGCTTGGTTTCCCTTCTCAAAGATGATGCAGGAGAAGGTCTTTCTCTAGAGACTGCGAGGAATCTTTGTGAGGTAAGAAAGAGCAGGCCCTGGATGGAGGCCCCGCCTCTTGCTCTGTGCTTTGTCTCCAGCAGGGTGTGTCTGCACCCATGTCTCAGATATGGAAACTTAAGCTCTGATATGGTTAAGGTCTTCACAGCATAGCCTAGTGCCCTTCACAGCAAGTGGTCTTCTAGGTTGGGGGTTTGCATCCTAGCTTAGCCAGGCCTCTTCTCCCCTAAGGGAGTATGGCTTCACCTAGGAGTTGCTTTAAACAGCTGCAGTGGAGTTTGCAATTCTCTGACCTGATCTGCTAAATCCCAGGAACTCTTCCTTGTAGGGTGGAGAGACCATCAATCAGATAAGGAAGCCTGCTTTTCCTGCAGCTTCCACTTGATGCCCCAGGTGGTGAGCCTGCTGTAACTGTCCCAGCCCTCCCTGCTGGCTAGATATGGGGTTTCTGACCCCTGAGTTCTCAGATGTCTTTACAAGAGGCAGAATATGATGGGTAGACTTAATTTTCCTCTGTGGTTGGGAGTGGGGTCTGGCTCAGCTCAGGGATTTCCAGTTCTGCCCATTTTTCTGCATGTGCCATGATTTCGTTTTTCTTTATGGCTGTATACAATTCTACTGTGTAGAGAGACTTGTCTTTATCTTTTCCCCAGTTGATGGGTGTCTACCTGGTTCCTTCTTGCTATGATGAACGGTGCTGCTATAAACATCGATACGTAAGGCATTTTTCTCTGATGTGTTGACTGAACCCTTTGGGAATATACTCAAGAGCAGTACAGCTCACTCGTATGGTAGTTGCATGTCAATTTGCTGAGAAACCTCCATATGGATTCAACAACAGCGGTACTACTTTACATACTTATCAGCAGTGAATAATGGGTCCTTTGCCACAGGTCTTCACCATAATTTATTGTTGTTTATTTTCTTGACTGTGGTGAGATTTGTGGTTTTAATTTACATTTCCCTGGTGGCTCAGGGCATTGGACATATTAGAATTAAGGTCTCAAATGTTTGTGTTTGCTATGTGGACTGCCTGTTCAGTTCACTGACACATTCACTGACTGTGTGCGTTTGGTCTTCACCATCCTTTCTGTTTCCTGGATACTAAATCCCTTGCCTAAGGTGTACTTGGCAAAGAGTTCTTCCTGTTCTGTAGGCTGCCCATTCATTCCAGTGTTTGTTCTCTTTGTTGTATGGAAGCTTCTTGATTTCATTTCATCCCTCAGAGGATTATTTCTTGTGCTATTGAAGTTCTGTTCAGCAAAAAATCCCAGGCAAGCAGATTCCGATGTAGTTTCATAGATATTTACTGAGTGTTTACTACATGGTACCCAAATTGCCCAGTTTGCTTGCACCACACAGATTTGACAAAGACAATACAGGACATAGGTTCTCCTTTCTGCTGGAGCCATGCACCTCCAGCTTGTCTTCCAAGGACTCCAAAGGCAGAACCAAATCTGAAGCCACTGTGCATCCCAGGGCACTCCTTTGCCCCTTACCCTCAGTTTGAAATGTTTAGTCTGTGACTAGCACACGAAGCAACATGTGGAGCACTGGCCTGTTTTATGTCAACTTGTGTTGGGGACCAGCCTCGACAAAAATACCTTTCTTCCAGAGCGGAGGCGTGGGAATTTAGAAATATAGTAAAGAATACAAAGATGCGAACAAAAATAATAAAACGCAGAAACACATAGGATAGTACTGGGAGGGAATTTCAGTGAGTACTGAAAATTCGTCCATGTTTAATTTCCAACAGCTTAATATACCCCTGATTTCAAAAGGTAGGAGTAGAACAAAAGGACTGCATTAACATACAAATTGAAAGTCCTGGGGTACATTCGTAGCTCACGCCCCTGACATACACCCTAGACCAAACACTCTGAAGGCAAACCACTCCCTGGGTGGAATCCCAAGTTATTTCCATAAAGGGAACTAGAATTTAGCTGGATCCTTAGACTTTTGTTTTAAGGAGGAACCAACTACTTCCCTATTTCAGGAGCAGGAGGTCTGGCAACTAGCCTGTTTACAATAGCTTTGAGAGAGCGGAACTCTGATTTACCACTAGATGGGACCTTTGAGTTAGAAGCACAATAATCTCAACTAAAAACAAGTCCCCAAACTCTCTGACCTTTGGCCTCTTTGGGCCTCCACAAACTTGACACAAGTTAGAGTCACTTAGAAGAGGGAACATCAAGTGAGAGGATACCCCTACTTATGGGCAAGCCTGGCATGCATTTTCTTGATTGATCTGGGAGGGCCTGCTTACTGAGGGTGGTACCATCTCTGGGCCGTTGGTCTTGGGTTCTAGAAGAAAGCAGGCTGAGCAGGTGATGGGTAGCAAGCCAGTCAGCAGCTCTCCTCCATGGCGCTGCATCAGCTCCAGTTCCTGCTTTGAGATCTGCATGGGTTCCTCTGATGAACTATAAAAGTGCAAGTGAATCAGCCCTTTCCTCCTCAAGGTGCTTTCGGCTGGGGTATTTCACCACAGCAATAGAAACCCTGACTAGGACACAGGGACAAGTGGGGCAGCTGAGGGAGGAGGCAGAATGGCCAGGGGCCATCTAGAAAGTCACTGCCAGATGGAGAAGGGTACTCTGCTCCAAGCTTGGGCTGGTAGAGTCAGGGGGGCAGTTTCACAGAGAATCAAGACTCCCTTATGACTATAGCACCCCTGCAACTTGGGAAGGAGGAAAAGTGAGGTTCTGTAGAGCACCCAGAGAACATAAAATAGGGTTAAATGAGTTCCTTCACCTCCTCCCTTGGAAGAAATAGAGGCCCAGAAAGGGGAAGGCCTTGTCCACTGCTCAAGTGGTACTGGGATCTGTTCTCTTGACTGACCAGGGTCTGTGTCATCAAACTTTCTGGTCAAACAGAAGGCTGTTCTCGAGGCCTGCACGCCACCTTCCTGTCTCAGCCTGCAGCGGGCTTTGCCGCTAGAGGCATCTGTAGCAAGGACAAGCCAGGATGGGGAGGTGGTGCCTTAGTTAGCAGAGGTCTCTGCCGCTCCTCCTTTCCCCACCCCCACCCCACTGTCTCCTTTAGTGTGTGCTTTTGCTGGGATCTACCATCCAAGCCTTCCGGGTGGGGAATTTGCCATTGAGCTCTCACAGAGAAGTGCAGGGGTTTGATGCTAGACTCTGTCCTGATGACAGCTGCAGTCTCCCCAGGCCCTGGAGGCTCTCTGACCCAGCTTCCTATCCGTATCAGATAGCTTGAAGAATTCCTACCTGGAATGAAGATTAATAGTAATTTGCATAAGGCTTTTCTCCTGAAAGGTGATGCCTATTAAATGGTTCCATTATCATGCTTCATCTGCTTTTACCTAGGATTGACTGATAGACAACAACCTTATCTATGCTCAAATTGCACAACATGAGGAGTTTCAGCACATGTCTACACCTGTGAATCGCCTTAATGTCACAGCCGATTTCCCACCTCTCCACATTTCTTCCTGTGCTGTATTTGTCCCTCCTGCTCCTTTCTGTCACTTTTCCACCTCAGTAACAACCAATCTGCTTCCTGTCACCACAGCGTGCACACGTTTTGTTTCCTGGGCCTCATGAGGGTGGAGTTCTGTAACACGTACCCTTCGATCCCTCAGCATCGTTACAGTGTTGGTCTCTGTTGTGTGACTCAGTCATTTCTTCCTTTATTGCTGAAAGGGTGTGGGTGTCCCACAGTTTAACCACCGACCTTTAGGCAGATATTTGGATTGCTGTCAATTTGCACCTATTAAATTGAACTATTCACCAGGAATTTGTGCGTGGGGGGGAATCTTTATATAGGCATAGACATAGATTTCTCTTGTGAAAACCCATGGTAGAGAATTTCTGTGTCGAGCATTTGGTATGCATTTGCTGTTTAGGAGGCTGCACACTGTCTTCTAGAATAGCTCTGCAGCTGCTCCACTGCCTTGCCAGGGTCTGTCTGCCAGGTGATTGTTAGCTTCAGCCACTTTCCCTGGGACTTCTTTGCTGCGGTACGGTCTGTATTTCCCTCTAGGGTAATGTTGTTCAGCCGCTTTTCCTGTATGCATCTACTAGCTACATTATTCCTTATATGAAGTTTCAGCTTAAGTCTCTGGGCTTTTAGTAAAAAGATTGTTTATATGGGACTGGAGCAATGGCTCAGAGTTTAGGAGCATTGACTTCCCTTCCAGAGGTCCTGAGTTCAATTCTCAGCAACCACATGGTGGCTCACAGCCATCTATAATGAGATCTGATGCCCTCTTCTGGCATGCAAGCAAGCATGCAGAGAGAACACAGTATACATAATAAATAAAATAAATCTTAAAACAAATGTTCGTATTAAAAATTACATTGAATCTCTTCTTACAGTTCACTTGGAAGATTGGCTTATATATTCTACCATCAAGGCTTTATTAGCTAGGTTTTGTAAATATTTCCTCAAATTCTGTGCTGTGCATGGAGCTGGAGATACAAACAAATAACCTAATAATTATTATTGAGTTGAGTAAGTATGATGTCCGTTCTAGAAAGAGGAGACCAGCAGTCCTGAACTGAGAAGTGTCCTGGGGAAGAACGGATGGTTTTACAGGAAACGAAGAGTTAGCTGTGTAGAGAGGTGGAGCATAGGCTTCGGCTTGACAGAGTTAAAGGTGGTTTGATCTGCTTTGAGCAGTAGGGTTTGGAGTCGGTGGAGGCGGTCTGTAATCCCAGCTCTCTGATTACACTCCTCTTTTTCAGTCCTTTTTGCTTTCAAATAATTACAGAATTCACTGAAAACTGCACAGGTGGTTCAGAGCCAGGTAAGACCCAACTGTGGTTTCCCCAGTGACTCCATCTTGCATAATTACAGTACACTGGGAAGGGTGGGTCCTGAACCACTGTGCTGACCAGGCAGTGCTCAGCTCTGCGTAGACTAGTGCAGCCACCACCACTGCAGTCGGGATTCAGAAGTGGCCCATAGCCACAGAGACCTCCCTAGTGCTCTGCTTTTGACATCCTACTGGCTCCTTCCACTTCTGCATCTGGATGGTTGTCTCACACCATATGCAATCTTCAGAGATGTCCTTCAAGCCCACCAACATTGTTGACTGTCGCTTGTTTTCTCTTTCTCATTGCTGAGAACTATTCCACGGTATGGACGTAAGCTATCCTCACCTGTGTATCCGTTACTTTTCTGTAGCTGCGATAAAATACCTTGGCCAGAAGCAAGTCAAGGAAGAAGGTCTATTTTAGCTTATGATTCTCAGACGGGTTAGAGTTTATAATGGTAGGGATAGCGTGGCAGCAAGGGACAGGAATGCTGGCAGGAACAGGTGAAGCACGATCAATAAAAACTCAGAGAGAGAAATTGGGGTTCAACCTGAAGACCAGAAAAGAAAAGCAGTCAGCCATGGGCTCTTACCTCAACCTCAGTCTGAAATGGCGATCCTGCCTCCAGGAATCAGAATGAGATTGTGTGTGAGAGCTGTCTCCTCCCATTTTATAATCCCCTCTAGGACTGGGATTAAAGGCCTGCACTGCCCGGTTTCTACGGCAACTAATGTGGCTACCGGGATTAAAGGTGTGTGTCACCACTGCCTGGTCTGTAAGGCTGACCAGTGGGGCTGCTTGACTTTCTGCTCTTCAGGCAAGCTTTATTGATTAAAATACAAATGAAATGCCACTACAAACAGGACACAGAGCTCACATCTCAACCACATCAAGGAAGCAAAGAGTGAACTCTCAACCTTCCCTTAACAAAACACCTTCCTTCAGTCAGGCCACTCCTCCGAATGGTTCCACAACCTCCCCAAACGGGGCCACCACCCTGGACTAGGTTCAAATACCCTAGTCTGCGGGGAACAAATTTCTTATTCACTACAGCCTTTTACCCATTGAAGGCTATTTTAGTTCCTCTCAGACTTGGCATTGATGTCAGCAGCTTTTGTATGAACATAAAGTTTCATTTTTTTTTTCTGGGACAAATGTCCAGGACTAGAAAGAGTGGATTCTATGGCATAGGTGTTGTTTAATTTTTTGAGACTGCCAGAATGTTTTGTAGCATGATAACCTAACCGCCTTCCTGCCCCCATCTCCCTGCCTACGCCAGGTGATGCCGGTGTCTTCTTCAACTGCTCCAGTCACTGCAGTGGTAGCTTCTGTGCCCGACTGCCTGTTTTCCTGACTGAGAGTGATATGCCACTCTCGCATCTGCCTGCTTGAACTTAGACCTGTCTGCAGTTGCAGCCTACAGCCTAGCATGCCCTCGGATGGGTTCCCACTTTCCCCATTTCCAGAACCTCCCCTGATGTGTTCCCTCTTTGTTCTTTGACCCAGTTCGTTGTTCTGGGTGGTTAAGGAAAGAGATATTTCATAGAGCCATTTATTTTTTCCAGGGAGGACAGGTTTTTTGTTTTGTTTTGTTTTTGGCTTTTTTCTTCAGAGTTGAGCAAAAAACCTCCAAGTGCTTTTTCTGCTGTGGTCCCACCCTGCCCGTCCCTGGCACCAGTGTCCCGCCGTCTGTCCCTCTGGAGCTGGCCCAGGAGGACTGTTTTCTCAGGGTGTTTTGGTGTGACAGTGCCGGGCACAGCCACCCATCTTCAGGCTCACCTCAGACCCAGTGTCTTCTGCTTTTCCTTCCTCTAGGCACAGAGGTGGTTTCTGTACGCTACAGAAAGAACGTAGGCACGTGGCAATGACAGCATGCTCACATCCTGGGCCTCGAGTGTTGTTCCCCCGTTAGTTCATTTATCTTCACCATAAATGTAAGAGGGGCATTGTTTAAATATTTGAACACAGAGAAGCAGGCATGCAGAAAGGTTTTTAAAGCAAACCACTAGGTAGCCATTGTGACCCCAGCAAGGTAACAGCTGCCTCATTCCTGCTGCTGTCCCTGAATACTACCTGAGTCTGTGAGGACACCCTGCTGTGTACCTGCAGGGTCACTGGTCTCCCCTTAGGGACTCACCAGAGAAGAGAGTTTGTGGTCAGTTTTTGCTGGAGCTGGAGCAATTTGGGGTATTGCGGTGGAAAATAAACAGGGTTGAAGGAAGTGAATACATTTCCCGGGAGGATGGGAATGTCCTTGGAGAGCTGATGGGACCCCACTCTGCTTAGGTGTCAGAGGAGCTTAGGTTTCAAATACCATACCCACCTGGGTTGGGGGGGGATGCAACTCTGTCTCTGAACTAACTGTGTCCTCAGGGTCCATTTGTACACACTCTGGGGAGAGGCTGAAAGAAGGTAGTACAGCTCCCTGACCTGGGTGCGGGGACAGGGGGGTGGAATAGCTAGCATGTGACCTCACTAGTGCTAAGATGCTCAACTACTGGCCCAGGCAGAGTAGAGACTGCTACCACCACCACCTAGTGGGCGCCCCCTCCCCCCCCCCGTTTCTACATATCAGAAATAGCTGGGAGAGAGTCTGAGGAGTCTGGGCTCCAGTAGCCTTCCTTCTAATGAAGACAGGATTAATGGCTGCTTTCTGAGCAGAGAGGAGGAGAGATTGAGGCGGTGGGGGTGCATGGCCCCCAGGGAATGTTAGATCTGGCTGCCTATCCTTCAAGTGTCCCCTGCATGAACACATGTGTTCATGGGCTGATGAAGACTGAATGCGTGCCTCCCCTGGCCATGTGGGGAAGCATGCCATCTACTTACTTCGTGGTATATCTGTTGGTATATCTTATATCATGGTATATCACATGGTTCCATGTGAGCACATGAGCCCAGTCCTCACCCTCACATATGTTGCCTGGAGAGAGAGAGAGAGAGAGAGAGAGAGAGAGAGAGAGAGAGAGAGAGAGAGAAATTAACACCAACAAATGTGAAGTCACAAATTCTAGGTGGAGCTGTGTGAGTGAACAGTCTGAGAGACAGGACACTTCGCCACAAAGTGATCCTGACCTGGGGCTTTTGGCCTCAGCTTTGGCCACAGGTAGAGGAGTCCCTGTGTGATATTCAGGAAGGTATTTGGTGCCTGGCTCAATGCTTGGCCACGCAGGACCTTCCACCTCAACACAGACCACTCTACAAGGTTACAGATGTCCAGCCTTTTACCTGCTAATGTACCCATGGGTATGAGGGGAGTCTCCAAGACTATGCCTTAAGGGATAGCTGTCTTTTTCTATTGTAGAGTGTGTTTATGACTCTGTTCAGCAACTCTAGAGGGCCACCATGATGGCTTAGATAGTCATAGATAGAGTTTTGAAACAGATTTATGAGGTGCAAATAACAGTTCATGAAGATGACCCAGGCTAGAAGAATGATTCAGAGATGGCCCAGTGGGTAAAAACTTTTCCTACCAGGACTGATGACCCACGTTCCATCCCAGAACTCACATAGGAAAAGAGGGACAGGTTGTCCTTTGAGGTACCTCCACATGTGCTATGGCACCCACGATCCATTCACAAAATAAGTGCATAAGAAATAAGTGTGTGAAAGAGGAAGTGGGGGAGAGAGAGAGAGGAAGAACTCTGGTTTTTTTCTTTTTAAAGTAAATTACTGCTGTGCACTGTTGCCACCTTCCACTATGCATCTTTTTTTAAACAATCTTTATTTAAATATTTATTTATTTATTATGTATACAATATTCTGTCTGCGTGTACGCCTGCAGGCCAGAAGAGGGCACCAGACCTCATTACAGATGGTTGTGAGCCACCATGTGGTTGCCGGGAATTGAACTCAGGGCCTTTGGAAGAGCAGGCAATGCTCTTAACCGCTGAGCCATCTCTCCAGCCCCCACTATGCATCTTTATATGCGTTGGGTCATCTTTCCAAACAATAAATGAGAATATTTTTATTTTGTATAAGATCAGGTCTGTGCTTCCAGCATGAAGATCCCATTAACTAATTAATTCAGTTATTTACTGAGAGCCTGCTGAAGACCACAGTTGGGCTAGGTGCAAAAGGGAATAGAGAGATAAACGGATGTCGATGGCTGTTTTTCTGCAGCCTGCTGACTTCTTGCTAAAGACAAGTTTAACCTTGACCTCGCTCTCTGGTGTGGGGCTGGTGTTTTCCTTCTGCTCCATGATTCTAGCAAGTAGAGACCTTGCTTTTGCAACCCCATGTCATGTACTTGTTCAGTCCCCGAAGACAGTGGTAACCGGGAGGGTGCTGATGCTCATGACAAAGTCTTGTCCTGCTAAGCACTGATGTCTTAGAGCTGAGCTGCTTTAGGAGGCTTCCAAAGTCCAGATCACAGATTAGATCCAACTAATAGCAAGACCCCAGGAGCTACAGCTAGTTGTTTTGTACCCTATTCACCTCCCTACAATCATGCCCCCTCTTCCCCCCAACTGATGCTAGACGTGATTGACAGCTGGGGTCTGCTCTGTATCTGAAGGAGAGAAGTCCATTATGTGCCTGCTGTTGCTGTGCATCACTTCAGGGCAATGTTCTACATCACATTTGTAAAAGAACTTTTAAACCTGTGTGGCGCCATCCCTTCTTCCTGATGAGGAAACTGAGGCTGAGGGCAAGCGAAGGGCTGGTTTCAGTGTGTGTCATTACTGCTGTGGATGCAAAGCTAGGATTTTTCTTCCCGTGCATCACATCCTACTTACTTCAGTTACTGGTACTCCCTGAGTGCCTTACCATCTTGGATGCAAAGACCTTATGGACAAAGGGCATGCAAGTCCTGTTGTCCGTTATTGAGCCACCAACCGACTCCCAAATCATGACACAAAGACTTCTTATTAATCATGAATGCTCAGCCCTAGCTTAGGCTCATTTCTTGCTAGCTCTTATAACTTAACCTGTGTTTGTTCATCTACGTTTTGCCTGGGCTTTTCCCTTTCTTTTCCTTTTTTTCTTTTGTTCTACTTTCTCGCTTCTCAGCTGGCCGGCAGCTGCCTGATTTCTGGCCCAGGGTGTGCCCCTCTCTTTATCCCTCCTTCTCTTCTCAAGCCTCCGTGTCCTATTTATCTCTCTGCCCACCAGCCCCGCCTATCCCTCTCTTGCCTAGCTATTGGCCGGTTAGCTTTTAATTAGACCAATCAGGTGCCTTAGGCCGACAAAGTGCAACAACAACACACTCTTACATAATTAAACAAAGGCAGCATAAACAAACGTAACACGCCTGTACACAGTTAAAGTAATGTTCTGCAATATAAACAAATGTAGCACATCTTCACACAGTTAGGAATGTTCCACAACACTCCCCCATGTCCCCTGTCTCAGGCAACTGTTCTGTCATAGTTTGCTATTGCTAAGAGGAAATCCATGGTTCTGTTCACCACTGGGGCCCTAAGTCACAGAGCTGTATCTGCTTGCTTCTGACTTTTTCTTTTTCACTTGCTAACAGTATAGTTTTACTTTTTTTAAATTTTTTTTCACATTTTTTTGATGTTTATTGAGCTCTACATTTTTCTCTGCTCCCCTCCCTGCCTCTTCCCTCCTCTTCAGCCCTCCCCCAAGATCCCCATGCTCCCAATTTACTCAGGAGATCTTGTCTTTTTCTACTTCCCATGTAGATTAGATCCATGTATGTCTCTCTTAGTGTCCACGTTGTAGTTAGTCTAAGTTCTCTGGGATTGTGATTTGTAGTTGCTTCTGGCTTCTGTAGCATTCCCTGGAAAGCTCTCCTAATGAGTCCTTCCCTCTCAGCCCTAGCCATTTCCTTTAGCCTCGCCCAGATAGCTCAGTTCCTCCTGATAAAGGTGAGTTCCTCTGGCCACCCCGCCCTGAGTCCCAGGGAGAATTTGGACACAGTGTTTTCACTTGTCATTTCAGACGGTTTGCCAGAGTTTGCGGAAAAAGGCCTGTATTATTAATGCCCTCACTGGGAACAGCTGCGCCTGACAGGCTGTCACATGAGACCCAGAACTCTCCTGAACCCACCAGGTCAGGGGGAAACTTGATCCTGCGGAGGTGGAGAGCAGCAGGGAGGCAGAAAGCATTTGGAAGCATTCTTCCATCTCCCCTGGAGACCTAGCAGGGCTAAGCCTCTGGGCAACTGACTCCGCCCGCTCCCTGTGGGGCCCTTTGAAACCTCAGCAAGATAAAAACAAAGATATTAGTAATTAGTTTGGCAATCGAGAGGCACTTGGCTTACAGCACCCACTTTGAAAGAAATTAGCTTTAGTGCTCAGAACTAGGCTATGGGGGCTCAACCTGTGTGTGTGTGTGTGTGTGTGTGTGTGTGTGTGTGTGTGTGTGTGTGTGTGTTGCTTTCAAAAATGAGATGACAGGTTTTGGTGTTTTGGTTTTTTTTTTTTTTGAGACAGGTTTCTCTGGGTAATAGTCCTGGCTGTCCTGGAAATCAATTTGTACACCGGGCTGGCCTCAAACTCACAGAGATCCACCTGCCTCTGCCTCCCAAGTGCTGGGATTACAGGTATGTGCTACCACTGCCCAGAAAGAAGACAGTTTCTTGTGCAGGTAGTAAAGAACAGCCGAGGGATGCAAGCCAGGTGTGAGTTGTTCAGGCTCCTTTCAGGACTTTGTGCCTTGAGAGTAACAGTGTTTCTCAGGCTGTCCCCGCTGTTGGTCCTGTTACTGAGTTTTTGGGCAAGCTCCTGAGCCCCAACAGCCTGGGAAAAGAGACAAAGATCCAGTGGCTTCTTCTCCCCCAGTCAATCTTTGGGATCAAAGATGCCACTAAGGCTTAAACAGGTGTCAAGCAGTGTGTGTACTAAGCAATCCTGGACAAGATGTGAGTTCCACCTACTGTTTCCTTAGCCCAGCCTCCCCATGTAAGGCGACCGGTCTGACAGGCAGATCCCTTTCTCCTCTGTTGTCCCCAAGCCCCTGCCTTTTCTTCTTCTTCCAGTGTGAGATTCTTGTAGGAAATTCCAGATTCTTGGGGTCCATTGTTCCTGTAGTCTGACAGCCAAAGTGATGGCCCCAAATGTTCTTTTAAAATGTCCTCCTTCCTTTCAGGGCAGTCATGGTGTCCTTTGTTTCTTACCTCTGTCCCCGCAACTAAACCTGGCGTTCACGTGCGGACCTTGACTGAGTTCCACACAGGCTGGTCTGGATGATTGCGGTGCTGGTGGGAGTCTATGGGCCACACCTCGCCTGCTCTCTGTTGGAATGCTGTCTTTGGCTCTTAACATTCCACCAAAGCTCATCCCAGTTTAGAGCAGTGGTTCTCAACCTTCCTAATGCTGCGGTCCTTTAATACAGTTCCTCGTGTTGTGGTGACTCCCTCCCCCCACCATAAAATGATTCTTGTTGCTACTTCATATCTGAAATTTTGTTACCGTTATGAATTGTAATATATATATTATTGGAAATAGAGGGTTGCTGAAGGGGGTCTCAACCCACAAGTTGAGAACCACTGATTTCAAGGAAAGACGTATCATGATGTCTCCTGCTTGGAGTAGAGCCAGCCCTTCGGTCCTTACTGATGCCTCCTGGTACGGATCATGGAGCTTCCTATTCTTCTGCCTTCCCCAGCCCTGAGCACAACAGGCTCATTTCATGACCCAGTTTGGCCTTGCTGTCCTCAGCTGGGCTTTGCCTTGCTCTTTCTGGTAAACACTTATCCATTCTTCAAGACAGGATGAGCTGTCCCCTTTCTGACTTCCTCTAACAATGCTGACAGCACCCCAGCCTTCAGTTCTTAATGCTTCATACAGTTTCTCAACTATCAGGTCTTTTTCTTTCCCGAAGGCCTAAGCGGCAGAAGGTGGATGTTATTTGTTTCTGAATCACCTGGACTGGGATACATCCGTGTGCGAAAAGAATTGATTAATAAGTTGTCTACTCATGGGTGAATCCCAAGTGAACTACTTTTTATCAAACTCCTAGAGGCTGAGGAGTTGAGAGACAAAAGAAATAATGGGTTTGGTTGATCTGAAGGCCAAGCAGAGTACCAAACACATCCTTCTCTCCCCTAACCCCAGTCTCCCCCCTGCACTATAAGCCTGAGTGACTATTCAGAGTGAGACTCCCAGCCTGGGAGTCTTGTCTTCCTGGAGAGGAGCCTCATGAGGCAGGGCTGAGTACAGCTTTGGAGGAAGAGTGGGAGTTCTGATTATTCCCCAAGGGAGTTGGGGGGAAGCTGTGCAGGGTGGGGATAAAAGCAGGGGCTGGAGGAAGCCTAAGGCAAGCCTCCCTTCCTCCCCACGGTGATTAGGGGCACCTTGCTGGCTCCTGCCACTCCCTAAAAGCAGCTCCCGAGGAAGCAACATGATCTGTGTCCAAGTCTCCACTTGGAGCCAGGACTGCTCATATAGGCCGTTCTACCCCACTGGCGCTTTGCCCATCTACATCCGCCTACTTCTGAGGCTGATGGGAAGTTCCTGGTGTCAGTCAGTGCTTCGCCTTCTGCACATGGCCAGATCCGAGTTTGAGGCCTGGTCTTAGACACTCTAATGGCCCATTGTGCTGCTTTGAGAAGGGTGGAAGAACCTTGTTTGCTAAGGCCCAGGGCCGCTGCTGGTTCTAAAGAGAGTTTTTCTGAGCTGGGCATTGTGCAGGGTGTCGCACATGACCATTGCCTTCTTGATGCCTCTAGATCCCCCCAGGGACACTGCTGGTGACACTGCGACATCGTAGATGCACACCTAAACTTCAGCACAGTTAAGCTGCCCAAAGTAACATGAGTAAATGATGGTTGCTATGCCGTGGACCAGGTGTGCGTCTCCTTAACTACGATGCCCTTGCTTGTCAGTTGTCTGATCCTAAGACTCCCTGGGTCTCCTGTTAAAAATGAGCCCAGCTGGGAAGGACGGCACCCCGGTAATCACAGGATCCCAAGTTTTAGAAACACGGTATGGTAACTTCTTGCCTGTTAAGGCATGGCTTGTGGTGGGCCCTCTTGTCAGCTAGTGTGTTATGATTGAAAAGAAACTTGACTGTGAACAGGTATTCATCTTTTAAAAAAAATCATTAGTCCTAGGACTTGCTCTTAAAGAGGATATAGATTCTGGATTAGTGAGTAGCCAGCCTCTCTGAAAGTCTAAACTCATCACCGTTTGTGAGTAGAAGGAGCTGCCTTCCACTGACTCTTTCACTTGCCATCAGGCTACCTGGATCTGGGGGTGATGATCGGGAGGCTAATGTGTAGCCCATGTTCTGCATATGCAGGCCGAAGTAGGCCGTTCCCCCATGGATGCTCCGGATGCAACTGCACTCCAGAGCGCGGTGGAGCAGTGTGTTAAGTAAGGGCGAATGGCAGCTCTATGAGAGAAAGAGTGTCAGACATTAAAAACAAAATGAACGTAATGGCAGCTGGGCAACACTAGAGCCAGAGAAGGCCAGTGGGGTTTCCTGGATTGCTCAGGAGTGAGACAGCCAAGCAAATCTGAAAGATCGGGGCAGAGGACCCTTTGTGAAGGCCAGCAGGAGGCGTGTGATTGGTGACATCTCTGTTTGCAGTCCAGCATTGGCACTGAGCTGGCTTTTGGTTTGCTTACACAAGAGCTCCAGTTACAGAAATAATAGCAGGCTTCTGGCCTCTTGGCGTTGACAGAAGTATGGCAGACGCTGCAGTGAGTAGGTCACATCCTGCTGTCGCCCATTGCTTCAGGTCCTCGGAGCCTGCCCTGATGTGTGTAGGTTCTGAGCCTCTGGAGTTGAAGCCGGGCCGCTAGCCGACTCAAGCACTGTGTTCTCCTTGGCGACTCGGATGGATGGTGCCTCTCGAATCCACCATTGTTTAATGTTCTCAAGGCCCATCTTGTGTGTTATTAACTACAGAAGATAGTCAGGGGAGTTTTCCCATCAGAGTCCCAAGAGAGGTTCTGTCTCTTACCCTAGACCATTTTCTGTTTCCAGCAGCAGACAAGACAACTCAGCAAAGGCTTCCTATAGGATAGGAATGCCATGAAAGGTGCTGTTATAGAGGAAAGGATCCCAGGGAAAGAACATCCTCAGATATTTCCATCCCAAAGAGCCAGGGTTACTTGGGAGTTAGGGTTCATTAGGACTACTGCTCTGATGGTAGGCTGGGCTCTTTCTCATTTTTCCCTTATACTAACTCTCTAATCCTGATTGTTGGATTCCTTTTTTATAAACAAGGAAGCCGAGACCCAGAGAACTGGCCTTGGTTGCCCTAGGTAACTGTGCCATGAATGGCACTGGACTTTACACTGAGGCCGCTGTGACTCGCCAGCGAGACTGTCATCTGCCCATGTCATTTACTGGAATAGATCAAGTCTTGTTCCCTTAAGTAAGGAGGAAACTGGGGGTTAGTTGCTCTGATTCATATGAGAGAATGAAGATCGGAACAGACTGCATTTGGGTGGAGGTTCCATGTTCGCACTGGAAGTCATTCCCGTGTTTGAAATGTGGATGTGATGGTTGTGGCAGAGATGGAATGCTGGCATATGGTTCTCAGGGAGCCTCCATTAATGTTAATAATGATGCCTGTGGTGGTTTGAGTAAGAATGGCCCCCATAGGCTCATATGTTTGAATGCTTGGTCCATAGTTAGTGGAACTGTTTGGGAAGGCTTGGGAGGTGTCACCTTGGAGGAGGTTTGTCACTGGGGCATGTGGTCTTCGAGCTTTCAAAAACCCACTCCAGGCCAAGTCTTGCATTCTTTCTCTCTTTCTCTGCCTGCTGCCTGTGGATCAGATGTGAGCTCTCAGCTACTGCTTCAGCACTGTGCCTACCGGGCTGCTGCCATGCCAACCGGCTTCTGCCATGCCATGCTCCTCACCCGGATGACTGTGGACCAACCCTCTGAAACTGTAAGAACCTCCCAGTTAAATGCTTCCTTCTCTAAGATGCCTTGACCACGGTGTCTCCTCATGGCAAGAGAGCAGTAACTAAGACAGTGCCCAGCTGTCAAGGAACGTGTGCCTGCCACTGGGCTCTGTAGTAAAGATAAAGAGGGCTAAGGTGTGGACTGCCCTTCAGGAGTGATGGCAGCTGGGCGGAGGAAGCTCGAGGAAGGAGAATGAACCAGCTTGTCTTGGAACCAAAGTCACGGTTCTAAGGAGCTCATCTGAGTGTCCATCTCTGTTTACACGAGCTCAAGGCATCTAGTGTTTAGATCCTGCTGCAGCCGTGAAAAGGAGTCTGGTTGTTGGTGTACTTCATGAGTCTGAGACAGGCTCACTGAACTTCGCAGCGCAGGTAATCCTCGAGTTGCAGAGTAACTCCCTCCTTGCTTTCTGAGTATCTGGGATTATAAGCATATGCAAGTGGCCCTTCTAGGTTCCCATTCTAGTTAAAGTGATGTTCATATGATCAGGATAGTTGAGTTTGGGCTTAGTGGCACACCCTTGAAATCCCAGTTCAGGAGGCTAGTTCAAGAAGATAATGAGTTCAAGGCCAGCCTGGGTTACACAGTTAGACTATATATATATATATGTGGGGTGTGTGTGTGTATATGTGTGTGTGTGTGTGTGTGTGTGTGTGTGTGAGAGAGAGAGAGAGAGAGAGAGAGAGAGAGAGATATTTAAGCAATATGTCAGTAATGAAAAAAGAAAGACATGGTAGGCAAATTTCCAAAGTATATTTAGATCAGAAATAATACTTTCTGATCCATTGCTATGGACTCCACACCTTTTCTGGGTTTCCTGTAAAATCATTAAGTATTGAAATGGCCACAGTAAGCCAGGAGCATCATGGGTCAGGATGACCAGGAGCACTCTGGGTCAGGATGACTGGGAACATTGTGGGTCAGGATGACCGGGAGCACTGTGCGTCAGGATGGCCGGGAGCACTGTGGGTCAGGATGACCAGGAGCACTCTGGGTCAGGATGACTGGGAACACTGTGGGTCAGGATGATCGGGAGCACTGTGGGTCAGGATGTCTGGGAGCACTGTGGGTCAGCATGACCGGGAGCACTGTGGGTCAGGATGACCAGGAGCACTGTGGATCAGGATGACTGGGAGCACTTTGGGTCAGGATGACTTGAATACAAGGTCAGAAAGAAGAGTTTAGATCCCATGTTTGGGAAAATACAGGGAGAGGTGAAGAGAGTGAGGAGGGTTGATCACGTGCTTATTCCAGTGTGCAGGGTGGCGAATGCAAAGGGCTCCGGTCTTTTCACCGTAGCCCTAGGAAGTGGGTGCACTTACATTCTTAGGAGTTGTTGAGCACCCCCAAGACCACATAACTATCAAGTAGTAATCTCGGTCGGAACTCAGGAAATCAGAGGAAACACTTGTGTAGCCTGTGAAGAAAAGCATAATCAACTGGTCAAGAATGTCCCAAGGGCCTTTCTATCACTAACATATGCATTCCACCTAATGTTCCTCCTGACCTGAAGACGTCCAGGACTTCATGCTGCCTGCTCTGTTTGACAGACCAACCTGGGCCTGGAAATTTCCCAAGTTGAACTTCCAATGGATGGCCCAGAGCTGCTTTTCTCTGGCCCCTCATTTTCCACTGAAAGCGGGACCACCCTTATCGTTGGGGGAGTCCCGATCTTGAAGTCATTCTGACTGTCTAGTTTGCAATCACATGCTTTCAAAGCACAGCTAAAATGTATCCACGCCTTACTAACTGCAGACAGCCTAGTCTAAGCCACAAGTGCTGCTGTGCATCTTCCTGTCCCTGCCCCCACACAGTGACTTACTTGAGTGGTTCTGGTGGCATTAGGTCAGAGTGGGCTCTGCCTGTGCTTACCGCTGTGCTCTGACCACAGGATGCCCTCGGAGGATACACTTGATATTCTGCTCCTTGTCCTCACCATTGAGCGGGCACCTCCGGACTCCTCTGGCTTTGTGTTCTCCATCACCTTCCATCCCTTCTACCAGACACACCCCTCAGGGCTTTATACACACCCTTCCTCTCTGTTTCAGGTGCTCTGCTTCAGACGATCTATGTCTTTTCCTGTGTCAGATATCCCTTTCCCACTGAGGCACTTCTGACTTATTTTGTCTCCCACTGCTGAACTACAGCGTTATCAGGGCAGTGGCTGTCATATTATTTATTTTGTGTTCTAGTCTAAGAATTAAGAATTATGCCTGGTACATAGTAAGTAGTTAATATGTATAAAAGTGTGTATGTGTGTGGTGTGTGTATGTGTATGTAGTATATGTGCATTGTATTGTGTATGTCTCTGTGTGTGGTATGTACGTATGTTGTGTGTATGTGTGGTATGTGTGCACTCATGTTTTGTGTGTAGGTGTGTGATCTGGGTATGGTGTGTGCACAAGTGTGTATGTACGTGTGCTTAAAAATGAGTAAATGTAGAACGTAACATTCCTGTTTGGGTTTCCAGTTTGGACATTTTTAGAGGACTCTGTGGGCAATGCCAGGGCTCTGGCTGCATGAATATAGGAATCTTCATGCAAGAGGTTGAGTGAAGTAAGCATTTCTGGGTCAACAAGTTGCTGGTCAGCATGGATGCAGTAGTGGCA